>CAUYQV010106181.1:0-35797 GCA_963574575.1 Galagoides demidoff
ACAGCTCATAGCAACCTCCAACTCCTGGGCTCAAGCGAGTCTCCTGCCTCAGCCTCCCAAGTAGCTGGGACCACAGGTGCCCGCCACAACGCCCGGCCATTTTTTGGTTGCAGCCATCATTGTTGTTTGGCGGCCCGGGCTGGGGATTCGAGCCCGCCACCTTAGATGTATGTGGCTGGCACCTTAGCCACTTGAGCCACAGGCGCCGAACCTTTTTTTTTTTTTTTAAATTGAGACGGAGTCTTACTATGTTGCCCTTGGTAGAGTGCTGTGACATCACAGCTCACAGCAACCTCAAACTCTTGGGCTTAAGTGATTCTCTTGCCTCAGCCTCCTAAGTAGCTGGGACTACAGGCACCCACCACAATGCCTGGCTATTTTTTTCTTGCAGTTGTCAGAGTTGTTCATCTGGCCCAGCTGGGTTCAAACCCACCAGCCTCAGTGCATGTGGCTGGCCCCGTAACCACTGTGCTACAGGCACCAAGCTGGCTTGCCTTTTTACTTTTTTTTATTTTCTTTTTTTAATTTTTTTAGGCAGTGTCCTGGCGTTTGAGGATAGAACCGGCAGACGGGAAACCGCTGGCACCGAAGACATGAGGCCGAGTGGGCCAGAGCCCTTTCCCTCTACCTCCGCACATAACGGGGTACCGGACTACACGCCCGGGCTCTGCCAAGAAAATGAGGGTCCACACGCCCAACCCAGAACCCCCGCCCTACGTCCTCTATCCCTCAACAAAGGAGACACTCACCCAGCAGCCACCCTCGGAATGGCTTGCTTTTTATTTACAGTGGTTTTTTTAAGAATTGAAGTTTTAAATTTTGATTTGTCTAATTGATCAGTTTGTTCATTTAGGGTTTATGTTTTTTATGTCTTGCCTAAAAGAAAACTTATGCCTAATCCAAAGCTGCAAAGATTTTCTCCTATACTTTCTTCTAAAAGTTTTATAGGATTACGTTCCATTTAGACCTGTGACCCATTTCTTTCTTTTTTTTTTTTTTTGAGACGGAGCCTCAAGCTATCCCCCTGGGTAGAGTACCATGGCATCACAGCTCACAGCAACCTCCAACTCCTGGGCTCAAGCGAGTCTCCTACCTCCGCCTCCCAAGTAGCTGGGACCACAGGCGCCCGCCACAACGCCCGGCCATTTTCTGGTTGCAGCCATCATTGTTGTTTGACGGGCCCGGGCTGGGGATTCGAACCCACCACCTTAGGTGTACGTGGCTGGCGCCTTAGCCGATTGAGCCACAGGCGCCGAGCCAGACCTGTGACCCATTTCAACTTTTTTTTTTGTATGTGGCGAGGTATGGGTTGAAGTTCATTTTTTGTGCATGGCCCTATGGATGTCCAGTTGTGCCAGTACCAGCTGTTGAGAAGATTTCCCTTTCCCCATTGCACTGCCTTGACCCTGCAGTTGGAAACCAGTTGGTGTTACGTGTACACGGCTCTTTCCAAGCTTTGCATTCTGTTCCATTGATCACTGTGTCTGTGCTTTTGCCAATGCCACACTAGTGCCTGCACGTGCTGGGTCATGTTAGCACTTAGCACATTTAATCATCTTTTTAAAGAAAACAAACTTTGTATTTTGGAATAATTTTAGCTGAAAATTATTTTGGAATAACATAGTGGAGAAGTTGCAAAGATAACGCAGACTCTTCTTCGTATGCCTTTCTCCTCACACCCAGCTTCTCCTCATAGTTACATCTTACATACCCATGGAACCTTCGTTAAAACTAACACGTTAACATCAGTGCAATACTGTTAGCTAACCTGTTTATTTGGATGTGACCAGATCTTCGGTTAGTGTTCTTTGTTCCTGTCCGAGGATCTAATCATTCTATTTCATCATGGGTCTTTTAGATGCATATTTTAATATTTTTAAAATCAGGATGTATCTTATAGTCTGTCGTGTTTGATAGCTGGGTGTATGTTTCCCTAGTGCCATGTAAAATTACAGTATGCCTTAGGGGATTATTATCATCACTTAATCTCCTTAAGCTTCAAGCTCCGCATCTGTAAAATGGACATTTGCTAGGACTCGTCTCATAGAGATATGGGAAGATAAAATGAGAGGCTCAAAGGAAAGTGTGCAGCACTTGGCACATAATCCTCATTAATCAATGGTCCGCGTTAAACCCAAGGGTAAGCTCTATCCCAAGTGTGCTCTGGAGCGTGGCAAGCTCTCTTTCCCTATGTTGAAGAAATGTTGCCGGGAGCCCTGATTTCTCAGCAGCTTTCATTCAAGCAGGAACCCCCAGAAAGAGCTACCCATTAAAATAACGAAGTTTCAGGTGACAACATTTACAGGCGAAGCTGCAAATGTTTAAAAAAGGCCCATTGCTTGAAATCTCAGCTACCTCTTCTGGGATATCCGAAGCCGCATTTCCAGTTTGCCAGCAAGCGCCCTTCCATCAGAACAAGCTGCAGACCCTCTCGGGGCCAGACCCCTGTCCTCTGTCACTCTCTCCCCTTTTTCTTTCACATTCTGAAACACATGATCTTGTTTCCTTGGCTTGAGGCTTTTCAACACATTTGTCGTAGACACAGTAGAAAACCGAGATGACCCGTAGCCTTACTGCTCGGAGATTGTCACCGTGGATGCAAAGTATTTTTTTTCCTCTTTTTGTGATTGTTAAAATATAATACTCATTGTAAAAGAAATAAGAAATTATCAAAAAAGCAGAAAAGTAAAACATTCTCTTCGTATCTCACCATCCAGATCACCAACATAGAACATGCATCCTTTCAAACATTTTCATGCCTAGATTTTATATATTTTAAAACATTGCACATTCTAGTACTTGGGGGCAGGCCCTGGGGGGCAGGATTTAAATTTTGCCTCCACCACCAACTAGCCATGGGCAGCTTCTGTGACTTACTTGGGTCTCCATTTCTCTTTCTGTAAATGGGGATGTCACTGAAACCTACTGCATGACATGAGAACATGACATGAGACCTGACATTAAAGATGACATGAAATGCAGTCACATCTCATGATTCGTGGCACAGAGTGAGCCTTGAACAATGGCAGGAGTGTGGTTAGTGTGCTTGTTTTCAATTGCTGCCTAACAAATGACCTCATCAATTTAGTGACTCACAGCACTGTTTGTTACCTCATTGTGTCTGTGGCGAAGGATTCCACGTACAGCTTAACCAGATCCTCAGCTCTGGGTCTCACAAGTCTGCAAGTCAAGATGTTGGTTGGAGGCTGGGCATGGTGGCTCACTCCTGTAATCCTAGCACTCTAGGAGGCCAAAGCGGGTGGATTGCTTGAGTTCAAGACCAGCCTGAGCCAGAGTGGGACCCACATCTCTAAAAATAGCCAAGCATTCACCTACTTGGTAGGCTGGGACAAGAGAATCACTTGAACCTAAGAGTTTGAGGTTGCTGTGAGCTATGACATCATAGCACTTTACTGAGGGTGACAGAGTGAGACTCTGTCTCAAAAAAAAACAGGTGTTAGCTGGGCATTGGGGCAGGACTTGTGATTCCAGCTACTAGGGAGGCTGAGGTAAGAGGATTGCTTGAACCTAAGTATTGGAGCTTGCTGTGAGCTAAGAAGCCACAGCACTCTACCAAGGGTGACCAAGTGAGACACTGTCTCAAAAAAACCCCCAAAATAAATAAAAACAAAAAACAAATAGATATTGGCTGGGCTGAGGCTTCATTCGGAGGCCTGGGGTCCTCTCCCAAGCTTATGTGGTTATTGGAAAAATGCATTTTGTTGCAGCTGTAGAACTCATTGTGGTTTGCCCCTTCCAAGATAGCCCGAGTGTGCCTTCTTCCTTCTCTGATCTCTTGAGCCTGGCCCACTGTGACAGCACAAACCTGGAATAATGTACTTCTGCTCATCTGGCCTGGACTAGGCTGGGAGCCCCCCAAGAGCAGGAAGATTAACCTTCTGTCCTCCCCCAAGGTGTCCAGCATGAAGGCTCAGTGCCAACCTGTGGGGAGTGGTTAATCTGAACTGCAATGAATGAATGAACAAATGAGCAGGTCTGCTCTCGCCTCCTTTTCTGTTAATACTAGAGCATTTCTTTCTTTCAGAGGACCATGGCTTTTCCTTTAATTTCTTTGTTTCTTTTTTTCCTTGATCATTTAATTTATTGACTTTGAGTTTTTCACTAATGGAATATTTCAAACTTGAGTTTAGGATAAGACTAAATACCTACTCCAGGTTTCAACAAATATCATTCTGACTTTTTTTTCCCGTATTTCCTCCCCTCCTCTGTAGAAGGAAGTGCTGGAATATTTCAAATCAAATTCCGTACTTCAGTATGTGTCAACAAATAAGAATTTTTTTCAGAGAACCATAATCTCACTAGGACACTTAACAAAAACAATAATAATTTTTTGATGTCATGTAAATACCCAGTCAAATTTACTCCGTTATCTCAAAAACGATCTTTTTACAGTAGGTTTGTTGGCTCCAATCCTACTGAGTTATATTCATACTGAGGTGGATCGGTAGGGATTTTTTTGGTTGCAAGTGGCAGAAACTCAGTTTAAGCCAGCGGGAGCCCCAAAGCAGGATTTGTTAGCTCATTGTAAGGAAACTGAAAAAATGGTGAGTTCGGGGGAGTCAGGGACTCCCCTCGATCCAGGACACATCCAGTCAGGGCTGTCTCTCTTGTTCGTCGTCTTTCCTCTGCTTCTTGCTGTCGGGCTTTATTTTCTCAGACTGTTCCAGAGAAGCTGGATCCCAGGATCATAACCAGGCAGTTCCATGCTTACCCTCTGTCAGTTTGGGAAGCAGGGAGAGTCCTCTATCCAGGCCTGTTTGAAAGGGAAAGGCTTTGATTGGCTCAGCTTCTCTCCAGCGTTCACCTCATCACCAATCACTGTGGCTAGGGGCGGGGCATAGTGATTGACAGCTCCCACTAACACTCCAGGTTTGAGTTAGGGGTGGAGCACTTTCCCAATGGGAGGAGGAAGCAGGCAGGGATGAGCCAGACAAAAAACTGGGGATGTCTGCAACCTGGGTGTTTTCAGCTGCTCCTTGGATGTAGGTGTCCATGGCCAGTAGGCCTGGAAAATATGGAGTTGCAGAAAGTTAGGCTGTCCCCCCACTGTCCTCCCTTCTTTGGAAGGCTGAAGTGTAAAAGGGATTTTTGCACATTCAGTTGATCTTGGAAATGTTTATTTTCATGCATTCCCTAATGAAGGCTATGTCTCTCGTAAAGGAGTGAAAATTGGTTCTTAGGGGACAAAAAAAAAAAAAATCCTGTTTTTTGTGTATAAAGCACAGGTTCCCTGCGCTACATATACAGATAGACCGTATATCTGTGGTATTACAGTTTCATAGGCGGGAGAATGGTGACTAGGAGAAAAGTTCAGAAAGTCTCCTTAGTGAGGTGATGATAATGGGGAAGAAAAGGATTTTGAAACATTGTTTTATTTTCCATCTGGGCCTTAGTCTCCTCTGCTGTAAAATTGGAAGAATAGTAATATACAATTCAGAGAGTTGCAAGATTCAAAAGTTTACAGGAGTGCCTGGCACGGAAGAGGTGCTGCGTGTGCGTTGGTTGTTACCAGCGGGCTTGTCAGGGCGTTTTGTAAGTGTTGGGAAATTAAAGAGCACACGTCTGCTGTCAGATGGACTGGTTTTGAAAATTGGCTTTAAATTTTTAATATTCCATTTTCTTATCTGCAAATGGAATCAAAAAAACTTGTCTCACAGAGTTGCCATCCAAGATAAAAGGAATAATGTTAGCAGCGTCCCCAGCACATATTAAGCAACAGTTATCCCCCTCTGCTGATGGGCAAACTGAGTCCCAGAGCCCTGGGAAGATGTGATCTGGGAGGTGTAGCCATTATGGCTCCCTAGCGGACAACTGACGCCTTCAGTCAGCCTCCCTTCTGCCACTTTTCCCTGGGAAGTCACACCTCTGTTCCTCCCCTCCCGCATCACAGGAGCCTGCTTGCACCTAGCCCAGCTCAAAAGGCTCTGAAGGGTATGAGGGCCTTTTGTTCTGTTTTGTTTTTTTACAGCCTTTAAAATAGCCTTTGTCTGAACAGTGAAAGCAGAGAACATGCAGGGCTTCTCCTGTCCTGCCTGTGCCTGTGCCAAGCGCTGCCTCTGGGCGTCCAAAGTGCCAACTCTGTTATCTTTGCTGCTGGAGGCAAAAAGATAGGCCATGTTCTAGATCTGGGAGTCATGCTTCTGAACACCAGCACGGCCTCTAACTGGTTTTCTAGGCCTTGATTTTCTGGATCTGGGGACAGGAGCTCCCGATGCAAGCCTAGCTAGCTGACTCCAGTGACTTCACCCTTTGGAGCAGTAAGGCCAAAGCTTCTGGGCTCTGAAGTCCAGCTGCAGCAACGTAAATTCTTTGGTTTTGTCTCTAACCCCCTGGCTTTTGAGGGCACAGCACCGTGCAGTCACCTGGGTGTGACCTCTGTCAGACGGCCAGCCCAGGTTCAGGGCGTGGTGGGAAGGTCAGGGATGCCTGCCTCATTCACTACCAGCTTGCACATGTCTGGAAATAGTGGCCCTGCCTGCCTGGGAGGGGACATTGGAGCCAGAAGAACCTTCTAGTAGCTTCCTGTGCTGTCTTTTATTTTATTTTATTTTTTTATTTTTTCCGTCTTTTATTTTATTTAACTATAGATTCCAGTCACTGGAGTCAGACGCCCACATTCTAAGTCTTTATTTTTTCCCCTTCCTATGCTGATTGAGTGAACCTGGCCAAGAAACTTACCCTCTCCAGACCTCAATTTCCTCGTCTGCAAAGTGGGGACAATGGTAGTGCCTTTTTTACGGGGTTGTCATGGGGATAAAATGAGGGGACGCATTTGAGCATGGCATTTCCGCTCATTAAATGTCAGCTGTAACTAATGGGGCCCGGTGTGAGCTGGCCCCACCCACCTCGCTGACATCATCGCCTGCAGATCCCTTCCCCCACCCCAGGCCGGGCCATCCAGCCTCCTCTCCCTCCCTGGCACTCAGCAGGCTCCTATGCGGGCTTTGCCTTTGCTGTTCCCTCCACCTGAGAGAGTTTTCCCAGATCTTTGGCAGGCAGGCTCCCTACCTCCTCACCACCTCAGATGAGAAGTCATCTTTTCCATAAGGCCTCGGCCCACCTCTTACCCTGGTTACTTTCTCTCAGATGACTGTGTGTTATTTGCTTCATAACCTTGACCCTCGCTCTGAATTAGTTGACATATTTATCTCTTGGCTCATATGTTTTCTGATCCACCCTGCACAATAAATTTCCATTTTTAGGAATCCTATGTGTACTCCTGAGTGCCTAAAATAGCAAAATAACAGTGGTATACAGTAAGTGGTCGATAAATGACTGTGTAGAATTCCACCTGACATAATACAATAGAAACTAACGCTGGTTGAGCTTTCATTGTATCTTGTGCTATTGGGCCTGTGCAGTCCAGTGGAGTGGCCCCTAGGCCAACAGGGGACAATTTTGTTCCCCACCTCCATGGAACATTTGGCAATGTCTGGAGACATTTGCGATTGTCACAACTGGAGAGAGAGGAAGCCAATAGATCTAGTGGGTAGACCCCAGGATCCTGCCAAGTTCAAGGCACAGGACAACCCCCTATACCAAAGAATTATTCAACCAAGGTTGAGGAGCTCTGCCTTAGACACCAATGGCTACTGAGCACTTGAAATGTGGCTGGGCCCAGGTGAGATGAGCTGGGCATATAAAATACACACTGGACTTCAATGACTTAGTTGGAAATCAAGAATGTAAATTATTTCATTAACAGTTATTAAATATTGACTACACGTCAAGGAGATAATGTTTTGGCTCTATTGGGTTAAATAAAATAGGTGACGAAGTTAACTTTATCATTTCTTTTTATGATTTTTCACTGTGGTTACTAGAAGATTTAAAACTACATGTAAGGCTCACACCATATTTTGATCTGACAGCACCATGTGAAACTGTGTGTGCCACGTGGACAGAGGTCTGTGTAGCTTTGCTCGTCATTGCAAGCTCAGCACCAAGCCAGGGCTCAAACCTTGCTGGGTGGTCAGTAGATAGTTGTAGAAGAAGGAAGAAAGGAAGAGAGGGAGGGAGGGAGACAGGAGGGAAAGGAGGAAAGGAGAGAGAGGAAAGAATGAAGGCGGAGGGAATAGGCATCCCCAGGAGCTGCCTTGAGGGGCTGGGGAGCCGAGAATTCTCTCCCCACATACAGTCCTGAAGGCCACTGCCAAGGAGAGCTCCTACTTCTAGGAAATGCCACAACTGCCCCTGCATTGCCCCGGCCCCCCGACCAGGCCATCCGGTGACCTGGGGTGCAACTTTATGCCTTGTTTTGGCATTTCTGCTCTTACGGTCTTCCCCCATTTTGGTCTTCATTAGCAGGGAGATGTCGTCGGATTTGGAAATCTAGCTGTCGGAGCCAGGAGCCTCTGAGATTAAAATCCAGACAACAGAGACTCAGTTAGAGGCCGTCTGTGACTTTAATTACCTTTAGCCAAATGGGTTGATTTTCCCCTCAGGAAAAAGGGATGAACCTAATAACACATATTTAGAAACTCCTGTCCCGTCCTGACAATAGACTTTCTGACAATACAGCGAATTCTTCATCATTTCACAACAGAGGTGACTGAGCCAGCATGAGAGGCGGGTGCCAGCCGCACTTGGAGGGATTCTGCCCCTGAATGTTAAGAACAGGTCAGGTTTTCTCTCAGCCCTCTGCACATTTGTTGATTGGTGGGGAATGCCTCTAAAGGGGAGGACCAGTTCGAGGTGGCACTGAATTGGCCTAGAAGGGACATACTTGGCCTTTTGACTCACCGAGCAGTCTGACTTAGAAATTTGAATTCACAGAGATGAATGACTTGCCTCTTTGAGGGTAAATGTTCGGCGTAGTTTTTTTTCCTTAAAAATGATCAGATTGTGAGAGTAACATGTTTATTGTATTGAAATTGAAAATGTAGGGAAAAAAATGAAGAAAAGGAATTATGCAGAATCCTGTCATCCAGTGATAATCACTGCAAAAATATATCTTTTAGCCTTCTTTTGTATGTAAGTATTCAAAAAATTTTTTGTGTATTTTTTACAATATTTCTTCTGTGCTGCTATGCCATTTTAAACTTTTTACATCAACAGTGTTTTGTCATGACATCTTATATTTAGCAGCAATTTATATATTTATTTTATTTTTATTTTAGAGACAGAATTTCACTCTGTAGTGGCATCAGCCTAGTTCACAGCAACCTCACAATCTTGGGCTTAAGAGATTCTCCTGTCTCACCCTCCTAAATTCCTGGGACTTCAGATGCCGCCACTTCACCTGGCTAATTTTTTTTATTTTTAGTAGAGATGGGGTCTCCCTCTTGCTCAGGCTGGTCTTGAACTCCTGAGCTCGAGGAATCCTCCTGCCTCTGCCTGCCAGAGTGTAGGGATCATGAGCGTGAGCTTCCCCCTCACTTTGACGGACTGCAAAGCACTTTACTATAAAAGTAAACCAATGCTTAAACTACTCCCTCTCATCGGATATTTAGGCTGATTCCAACTTTTTGCTATTGTAAATAACTCCACAATGGGCATCCTTGTATATAAATCTTTGCACACATCTCTGATGATTTCCTTAGGGTAAATTCCTAGAAGTAAAATTACTGGTGAAATGATTCATATATATTAAGACTTTTGATAAGTACTGTCCTCGTCACCTAGGATGTTTATGATATTACTAACAAAAGTATGAGTCTCTCTCTTCCCAGGCCCTGGCCAGACCTGGTATATATACAAATTGAAACACAGGAAGAAAAAAAAAGAAAAGAAAGAAACATAAATAATTATACCTCTTGAGAACCACTGTTAGCCATTTAGTGGATAATCTTTCCAGAGTATTTGCTGAGCATGTGTATTCACACATATGTGTGTGTTTCTCAGAAACGGAATGATGTCTACACATTGTTTTGTAACCTGATTGTTTTTTATTCAACTGTGTATTGTCAGTAACTTTTATGAAGCAACATTCTTTTTTTTCTGAGACACAGTTTCACTCCTCTGTACCCTAGATAAAATGCCGTGGGGTCATAGCTCACAGCAACCTCAAACTCTTGGGCTCAAGTGATCCTCTTGCTTCAGCCTCCCAAGTAGCTGGGACTACAGGCTCCCGCCACAACACCTGGCTATTTTTAGAGACTGGGTCTCCCTGTTGCTCAACCTGGTCTCAAACTCCTGAGTTCAGACGATCCACCCACCGCGGCCTCCCAGAGTGCTGGGATTACAGGTGTGAGCCACTGCGCCCGGCCTGAAGCCTCATTCTTTTCCGTGATCCACATTCAAGTCTTACAGTAGTGTATATCAGAGTTCTTTAATGTGGATCCTATAGGTCGCTTCCCACTTTTCCCATATAAATGAAGTGAGAATAAATGTTCTTACTTGTATGCAGTTTATAAGTAATTCCTTAGGGATAAACATTTCAGAATTAAAAAAGCACATCTTTAAAGGGTTTTAACATATATTACAAGACCCAGAATGACGGAGTCCAGGAATCTTCCTCCAGCTGTCTCTGAGTGTGACCTTGCCCCCCTCCTTGCTCACACTGAGTTACCATTCTTTTTTGATATTTTGACTCTGGAAGGCATAAAAAGTGGTCATGACAGTTTCCACTCAATTACTTGATGACTAAGTGCATTTAGACAGGTTCAGGAGGGGATTACCCGTCTGCATTTCAACTTGGTGATTTGCCTATCATTTTTCATAAGTTATTTTTATTGTCCTGCATATTGGTATATTTTAAGGCTAACTACTTTGCTGCGTGTATTGGAAATATTTCTCCATCTTTTAAAATTGTATTAGTGGTGGTTTTTGATGTCCGGGAATTTTAAAAAATGATTAATCACTTTAACAAACAAATGAAACCCGGGTGTGTGAGCAACATGGTATTTTGCGATATGTATACACTGGGTAATGGTAACCTGAGCGGATTAGCATACGTCTTACCTCACATGCTTAGTCTTTGTAGTGAAAACACTTAAAGTCTACTCTCTTAGTAACTTCTAAGAATGAAATACCTTTTTCATTAACTATCGTCACCATGTGATACGATATAGATCCCTTGAATTTATATTCAACTTGTATTCTTTGCACCCTGGTGAACTCTGCTTCCAAGAGAGTTCTAGGAAGTTCTGACGCTTCTGCCGAGTATTTTTGTATTTTCCCTCGTGGTGTCTGCCTTCATAAGCCTAGGAAGGCCTGCGAGGGAGTGAGTTTTAGGGCCCATAGCCGAGTGGGACAGCTGGATGGATATTCAGAGCAAACCAGACAACACCAAATTTATCACAGAATCAAATGGCTTTTGACTTTTGAGAAGCTGTGGCCATCCCTTGGAAATGCAGCCTGGGACACTGAGGGCCTTCTGTCTTTTCCTAATTTTCATGTGGAATTTGTGACTAATTATGGGCAGAAACAGCCCAGGGTAGAGACGCCAGTAGAGTTGCTTTCTCAGATGGAGCCTCGGCTTCCTCATTGGGAGGATGAAGGATGGTCCAGGGTCTTCCCCTTTCACCCCAACTCTTTATAAGCCATGACCTTCAAAGTGGCCCTAGAGATCACTCCTTGGTGGAGCCCTTTCTGGGTACAGAGACCCCACGGGAAAGGCAAAAAAATTTGACTAAATAAAATTAAAAATCCCTGAGCATTGAGAAACACCACAAAGAAATTGAAAGACAAAGAACAAACCAGGAAAAAGACTTTTTAACAATTAAGTCATTAAATCCATTAAATCTTTCCATGCAGCCAATGGACAGATGGTTCCTGCTCTTCCTCCCTAGGGGAAGGGAGCTCAAAGGAGCCCCCCACCACCACGCAAGAAGACACCCCGATTGGGATACAGGGGAATTGCACAGTAACAGGGTTGGATTCTCATGAATGAATGAATGAATGATGAAGCCTGCATCCTAGGCAGTGGGTATGTGTCTCTTCCTTTGAATTTTGACCCATTTAAGTCAAGGGCAGACAGCGTGCTGACCACAGAGAGGAAGTGGTTTCCATTCTGTTGTTTACTGTGGGGCCGTGTGTCCAGCCTCCTCTGAGTTCATCTGGAAAATGGGTTTAGAAATTTTCACTCCCCCGCCTCCTGCCTCCTCCCTCTAAAGGGATGTTGGTTGGGATGAATCAGAGCGTAGGTATTTTGGCCCGGCCATTGTTTTCACAAGAAGAATGATTAAACAGATAGTTTATTTATTTTATTTTCATCTTTCATACCCACATCTCTGAAAGAGCTGTGTTCGTAGGTACAGAGACAAGAAAAACTTTTGGATGAGTCAGAAACTGGTCATAAGAAGAAAATGAGGGCATCTCTGAGGGGGGAGGGTTCCTATTTTCTCATAGGGGTTCATCTCACTTTAAACTAGTTCTTTCCTGCTCTTCCTTGGTCAGGAATTTCTGGAAGTCGATGTTCTAGCTGCTGAACTCCAGGCCCGAGAAAAGATCCAGAGACGGAGACTTGTTGTGACATAAAACATCGGACATCAGGAGGACGTCCTGATCAACGAGGCTGTGTGCAGGCAAAGGGGGGGCGTGAAGAGGAAAATCATTAAACCTTCCTTGTGAGTAAGAGGGGGTTTGCCGGGAGACACCTCAGTGCCTCTGGGTAAGACCCCTTGCCGCATTCTCAGTATGGCAGGACCCGTGAAAGCAGAATGTAGCCCCGCTGGAAGGATCCTCAGAGAAGGGACTGTACCTCCCTCCCATTTCACAGGTGGAAAAATCAGGCAGAAGCATACGACAATATTTACTTAAGGCCTCCAGCACACCACCCCGTTCTGGACTCTGAGGGCACAGTGGTGAACCAAGGAGACCAGCAAACAAGGCCATGAATATATATAAATAATAATATAAATAAAGTATTATTATAAATATATAAAATATACTTATAAGAATATAATTTAATGTGGGAGAGTGACAGGGCTGGCCTGGTGTAGGAAGTGGGGGCGTAGGGAGAAGGGGAAGCTGCTCTTGAAGTGGTCAAGGAAAGCCTCTTGGAGACAGAACCATGTGAGGTAGAGTGACTGGCCCAGGGCCGCTCAGACCCTGGGTACAGCTGCGTCTGGTCTCCGGACTCCCACCCAAGGGCTGCTCCCAGGTGTTTGCTTCCAAGTAATAGAAACCCCAATTCAAAAAGGCTTCTGCCAAGAAAAAAATTTTTGGCTACAATATCTGAAGGTCAGTCTTGCTTCAGGGACGCATTGATCTGGGTTCTCCTACCAAGCCAGCAAGCTCTGGCCCCTCTCGCCATGTCTCCTCCGCAGGGGGTTAATTCTCCAGCTCCCTGTGGAAGCAGGACGGTGCTGTGTCTCCAGGTCCATGGTGCAACCCTCTCCTTCCCCAGTGATTTGAACAAAAGTGCCAAGCCTGACTCCCTCAGCCAAGTCTGGGTCAAGGACCCACTTTTGAATCAGTTGTGACAGACAGGGGGACAGCCAGCATTGATTGAGGTGAGGTCCCAGGCCCACCCTGGTGCCCTGTTGAGGGAAGGAAGGGAACACCCTGGGTGAAGTTCAGAGCTTTGTTAGCAGAGTAAGAAGGATGCTCCAGGCTGGCCCCAACCTGCCTCCCGTCAATATCTCCACCGGTCACCCTCTGGCTTCACGGAGCACGGGGCTTAGACTTCAAGGTGAAGGAATTGTTCATTTCCCTTTGGGTTTTATTTCTAAAGTTTTCCAGTATCTAACAGTCTACTTGAAGAAACAAAACCCACACCCTCCCTTCCATCCTATATTTTCAGGAAGGAAGGAAGGAAGGAAGGAAGGAAGACAAGAGGGTGAATGAGGTTCCTCGAGGGCTAATGTTTGGTACCTTGGAGGGTGGAACTCGCCCGTTGCCCCCAAATCTCTTTTCACTCCAAGCTGACCTCTCAGGCTGGACCTCATCTGTCCCTCAGCGAGAGCCTTCTGTGCAGATAGAACCCAGTGAGCTGGGGTTGGGCTTCATAGGTTTAATCTATGTTGTTTATCTTTTAAACACCATTAACCACAAATTAGCTGATTCTTTTGTAGCTATAAATTAATAGATTCCATTAGTGAACAGTCGATTACAGGATGATTATTTTTTCTCCCCAAACTTGGAGTGCTTTGTAGCTATTTGAGGGGGTTTGATTCTGTCTCCCCACTCCCACTCTCCTTCCTGAGTTCCTGGTTCATTGGACCGGATCTTCCAAATGGACTTGGAAGGCTGAGGGTGGGTGATGTGGACTGTCTCCGTAATGAGGCTGTAAGCAGCAGACTGTTTATTTTGCAGGGAAAAGAAAAAAACTGACCAGAGGTTTATTTTCAAGAGAATTTCTAATGTAGACCAAACCAGAGAAGCTGCCCCTTTTTTATCCCTGTGTATACCAGAAACACATCCTATTTGCTTTTTCTCCTGTAGCTTTGCTATTCTGGAGACCTTATCCCAGCAAATCCTTGATAGTCTTTTCTTCCTATTCTCCCACCCTGCCATCCATTCAGTCATCCTTCCTTCCATCCTTGCATCCATTCCACCCTCCCCCATCTCCCAGCTCTCCTTCCGTCTAGATACCTCTCTCCTGAGGCTCTGCCTGGAGCTGCCAAGAACACTGATCCCTCTGCATCCATCTGCCGAGTGCTAAGTCATTCGGGCAGTGAGTTGGGATTAGTCTTTGGAACCTATAGACACATGTGTTTTAAAGGATGGCAACCCTTGTGCCCTCAAGGCCAGGTGGGCAACTCAGATAAGTAAAAGCAAATAAGAGTCTCAGGACTTCTGTGAACTGTGAGGCTCAAGCTTCTCTGATGACCTTCTAATTCAAATTGAGAACAAAATGCTGTGTTTATAGGCCTTGGGTTTGTGATGTTTGCTGTATAAGTCAGAGTTCTTTGGTTGCAAGCAACAGAAACTACTCTTATAGCAGGGCACCCCAAAGGTATCCACGTTTTAATTCCTGGCACCTGTGAATATTTTATGTGTGCAGTTATTATTAAGGATTTGGGGATGAGGAGGTTATCCTGGATTATTAAAGTGAGCCTGATGTAGTCACAAAGGTCCTTATGAAAGACAGGGAGGAGGGTCAGAGGCAGTAGCAGGAGATGTGAGGATGGAAGCAAGAGGCCAGGGGCTCAGGAGCGAGGGCGGCCTGCCCTCGGAAGCTTTCAGAAAGGTGCAGCCTGTTGGCGTGTGGCTTTACCTGCAGATTCAGACTGACTTTGGCCTTCAGGTCTCCAGAACTGTCAGCTCATAAATTTGTTAAGCTATGAAGATTTTGCTATTTGTTATAGCACCAATAGAAAACCAACACACTATCAAACACTAATAATAATAATAATAATTTTTTAAAAAGATTTGTAGTAGCCTCCAACTCAAAGTGAAAACAGAAGGGTTCCAGAGAGCAGAAAACAGAGAAGCAGCCCTCAGGGCACCTCCTCTGGGTCAAAACCCAACACTATTGGTCCATTTTGAGGATGCTCAAAACTTAAGTTCCCAGGGGAGCGTGTGGTTGGCTGATCCTGGGGCACATGTCCGCAGCCTGGAGAGGGACAGACACCTTTGCTGACTGCCTCGGTAGACTGGAAGTTCCCCCAAGCAAAATCGGGTGTTACCGTCCGCTTTGCCTAGGGGTGAGGTCACGGCCACCCAGTATGGCAGTGGGAGCTCTCTTCTACAAGGACAGGGAGGTGTGGCCTAGAGCATCCCCAGCCACGTGCCAGCCCCAGCAAGCCTGGTCTCAGGTGCTGGTGCTGTCTATAATAGATGGAAACAGGAGGTCTGAGCCTTGGGGTGTGTGTGTGTGTGTGTGTGTGTGTGTGTGTGTGTGTGTGTGTGTGATCCAGCCCTTCCTGTTGATCTTATCCTGTGGTCTCTGCCCTATGCTGTCTCCAGTTGTTTTTGAATCTTTTTTCTCCAGCCTGTCATCTCTCTAACATATGTCTGGCTTTCCTCAACTATGTGAACATATTTAAACAAGGGTTTTCACCCTCAACACTCTTTTTTTTTCTTTTTTAGACAGAGTCTCACTATGTCACCCTTGGTAGAGTGCTGTGGAGTCACAGCTCACAGCAACCTCCAACTCTTAGGCTTAAGCGATTCCCTTGCCTCGGCCTCTCACGTCACTGGGAACTATAGGCTCCTGCCACAACACCCGGCTATTTGTTGTTGTAGTTGTAGTTGTTATTGTTGTTTTAGCAGGTCTCGGAGGGTTTGAACCCAGCAGCCCCGGTGTATGTGGCCAGTGCCCTAGCCGCTGAGCTGCAGGTGCCGAGTCAGCCTCAGCACTCTTGACATCTGAGGCAGGTTATTCTTTGTTGGGGTTGGGGTGTCTCACCTTGTGGGATAGTTAGCAGCATCCCTGGCGCCAACCCATGAGATGCCAGTAGTACCCTTCTCTAGATTGTGACAACTGAAAATGTCTCTGGGAAACAGGCCCTGCTTGAGAGCCCCTCCGTCCACTTCTCCCACTTCTGCCAGTCCAGCATCTGGGCAGCGTTCCCTCCTCTCGGCAGCTATGGTAATGTTCTATTCAACTCCCTATCCCCCGACGATGCATTCTAATTAATGTGCTTCCCGTAACCTACATGTTTTCTAGAAAGCAAATCTGCTCTTTGTCACTCCTTTGACCTTCACAGTGCTCTTGGATAATGTCCCACCAGCCATTGTCTTCCACAAGGTCTGTCTTTAGCCTCATGCCCCCCTCTTCTTTAAACTTCAACCACATATGGACCTTCTCTTGAATCCTTCATTGGGGGTTTACCCCAGGAGCTTTGTACTGCTGTTTCCTCTACTTGGAACATTCTTCCTACCACTCTTTGGTTAACAGTTACTTTTCTTAAAACCTGTTCTGGTTAGGAATGCTTTTGGCTAAAAGCAGTGGTGACTTAAACAAAATCAGGGATGTTGTTCTTACAGGAAAAGTCTTAGGCAGCAGGTCAAGTATGGGTTCTGTGACTGCTGCTGTCTCCAGGATTCTCTTTGCCTTTTCCCCAGGGTCACAAGACAGCTGCCACAGCTCCAGCCATCCCATCCCCACCTAAGGCAGGAAGAAGGGCATGGAGCCAGTAGACTTCAGCTTGCATCTCATTAGGTATGATTGTCCAGGGTAGCCTCAGCTGTGATGGGGGCTGAGAAAATAAGTGCTTAACTCTTGCAGGCCCAGACCAGGAGTAAGTAAAGGAGAATGGGGCGGGGAACGGCTGTGCTTTAAGTATTGCCTTAAATGTCACTTCTTTCAGGAAGTCTCTCCTGATTCCCTGGACCAAGTCAGACGACCTTATTATATGCTCTCCTAGCAGCCAGTGCCTCTCTAGCATACCCTTATCACAGCTGCAGTTTATTAATTTCCTTGTATCATTGATTACTGGGTATCTGGCTCTTCTTTGGACTGGAAGTTTCGTGAGTTCACTCGTGTGTCTCAAGCCCCTAGCATGGTGCCTGGCACACAGGAGAACCTTGATCACTGTTGAGTGACTATACTAACTGCTGCCAAGTTACTCCTCCCAGAGCACAAGGAGCATGACCCTGTCTGGCCCAGGGCCTCCCTGAATTCCCAGGGGGGACAGACACGAGCCGCCTTCAATCACCTGCTTCCCCAGCAGTGGCCGGCCCTGTCTTGGCAGGCTTCCTTCCCAGTCTGGAACGTGTCCACCAGGGTTTCAATTGCACCTCTGTTGGCCTGGGTGTTGATAAGAGGAAGCTTGTATGCAGATCGGTCCTGAGATACCACAGTGGGAAGGACGCTGCTCCTGGCGGGGCCACCCTGAGCTCTGGGAGGACGGGGGTCTGCAGGATGGAGGGTTGGTCCCCTGCTCACCTCCAGGTCTCCTGCTTCTTCCCACCTGGTGGAACTTCTGGGGTTTCTTATTTTGAATAATTGATTCAATTATTGCACCTTATGTTTTAAAGTTTTCGTGTAAACCTGAAAGTGTGAATATTCATTTCATGCGTCTTTACTGAATGTCTGCTGGGCTGGTGCTACAGATTCAGAAGTGACAGGAAGTTGATGCTGTCCTTACTCTCCAGGGGCTGCTGTCTGCTTTGGGAGAGAGACAGAGGCATTAATCACAGACATAAATAAATAAATAAAATTGCAACCCCCACAAGTCCTGTGAGAGAAGAAATGAAATAGAGGCTCTGAGTTGACCACACAAAGGACTGTAACAAACTGGTCAAGATACAGAGGTGGTCACCATAAGAAACTAGGCCTACTGTGCTGATATGTACCTGTGGCACATAGTGGGTCTATGGTGGCACATAGTGGGTCTATGAAAATTAGGTCGCCTTAGGGAGGTGGTCAACTGTGGAGTTCTACTGTAATTTTTGTGTGTCCGTTGTACCTGAATCAAGCTGTGGGAGCAGGGGAAGGGACTTTCTCAGGGAGGTGAGAAGTTTCCCGGAAGCTGTGATGAAATGAGCTTAGAGGGGAAGGAGAACAGGGGCCTGGGAGGTGTTTTAGGCAATGGAAAGAGCTTGGGCTAAGGCCTTGGGACGCAGCCTGACAGGCCACCGCAGGAGTTTCCTGAAGTTCTCACAAACTTGGTGGCTTCAAACCATAGGAACTTATTCTCACAGGGCTGGAGGGCAGGATCTGAAATCAGGGTATCGACAGGGCCGAGTTCCCCCTGAAAGAGAACCGATCCTGGCCTGGTCCAGCTTCTCATGCTGTTTGGTAATCATCGGTGTTCCTCGGTGAAGACACATCACTCCAGTCTCTCCTTCTGTCCTTTTCCACATGTGTCCCTGTGTCCCAAAGAGCCCTCTTTACTCCTTACAAAGACACAAGTCACTAGATTTAGGGCCCACGCTAAATCCAGGATGATCTCTTCTTGAGGTCTTTAACTTAATCACATGAGCAAAGACCCTTTTCCCAAATACTCTCACATTCACAGGTGTGAGGGGTTAGGGCTTGGACACATTTTTGAGAGGGATGCTATTCAATCTACTATATGACTGAGGAATTAAAAGAAGAGCTGTCTAAATAGAGTAAAAGGAGCTTGGTTTCAGATGTGTCTAGGGCAGATCTCACGGGCATGAGGCCACGTAGAGGGGCCAGGGAGCTGCTGAGGGAATTTATAGAGGAAAATGATAGAATTCCCTTTGTTCTTTACTATAATCAAAGGCCACAGCATGCAGAATTTGTAGGAAGAGGGCAACATAGGTGAGGGGGTCTTGCTCTGTCATCCAGGCTAGAGTCCAGTGGCACGATCATAACTGACTGTAACCTCAAACTTCTGGATCAAGCAATCCCCCTGAGTAGCTGGGAACATAGGTGCCTCTTACTACTCCCTGCTAATTTTTAATGTTTTATTTTGTAGAGACAGGGTCTCACTCTGTTGCCTGGGCTGGTCTTGAACTCCTGACCTCAAGCGATTCTCCCACCTCAATCTCCCAAATTGCTGGGATTACAGGTGTGAGTCAGTAAGTGTGGGGTGCTGTGGTATTTTGAGGGGGTCCCTCATCCTGGTTTTGTGGGTCAAGAAAGGCATAGGAATAGGATCCACTTCTTGGCTGAATGCTGGCTCCTGGCCCGTGGTGTCTACGTGGACAGAGGTCCTCTAGCACTGTGGTCCCCAGTCCCCAGGCTGTGGACTGATGCTGGTCTGTGGTGTTTAGGAACCAGACTACCCAGCGGGAGGTGAGAGGTGGGCAATGGAGTAACTGAGCTTCCTCTGTGCTCACAGCCTCTCCCTGTCCCCCCCATCACAGCCGGAGCTCCGCCTCCTGTCAGATCAGCGACCACGCTGGACTCTCATGGGAGCGTGAACCCCACTGTAGATTGTGCATGTGGGGGTCCGGGTTGTGCTCCTCATGAGAATCCGATGCCTGATGATCTTCAGTGGAGCTGCCGTGCGTTTGAATCATCATAAAACCACTGCCCCTGCCCCTTGATTTGTTGAAAAATTTCCACAACATCAGTCCCTGGTGCCAAAAAGGTTGGGGACTGCTGCTCTGGAAGCTGATGCCAAGTGGGCAGTAGATGTAAGAGACTTCCTGGGGGAATGTCTGTGGAGAGCCAGCAGCGGTGGTGGGGAGGGGCCCTAGACCCCCTCACGGGCCTGACGCTGGGGCAGGGAGAGAAGGAAGGGAAGAGGGAGAGGGCAGGACCAGCCCGGACACAGGGCGGCTGTGAGGAAGTCTCAGCAGCCGGCAGAAGGCCCAGAGCAGGGACTGCTCATTAGAGAAGCCACTCTGGGGAGAAATGGTGTGGCTGTAGCAGCCCCACTTTGCACCATCCCTGGCCAGGAGCAGCTTGGGACAGCACAACCTCACGAGAATGCTGCTTCCGACTCGGAAGTGTGGCATCTGGAAGCTGCTGGTCACCTCCTTTCCTCTCAGGAGGATCTTTCAAAAGCTCTGCATCGGGCTCCTCCTTGGCTGCCCGAGTATTTGGTCGGTATCTATGGAATAATAAACGATAAATTAAATGAGAGGGTCATGCAAACTGGTGTCACCTGTGAGCTCTTGTAGCTGTCACGGCTAAATGATATTTTCTTCTTAATAAATACTCTGCTGTTGGAAACGGCCAGATCCAAGAGTGCCCTGGGCTACTTTGCTCAACATTTGCTGGGGACCTACTGAGTCCCCAGCCTAATGCTCCACACAGGGGTCCGTGTTCTCCGTAACCGCCCAAAGGTGTCTGCATCTAACAATGCCATAGCTGCGGCTGCTGTTGTGCAGACTTCAGAGATATTTCTGAGCAGAAGGCTCAGCCTGCCAGGCCATCAGGGTGCCAGCCATGGGCAAAACAGATCACTTAGGCACACCCAGGGGAGCTCTTTGGGCTAGGAGCAGGGCAATGCCGGTTCCCAGGCAGGGTGAGTACTGAATTCATTCATATCCAAAAAATGAAATCAGAAAACAAACAGACAGAAAGAAGACAAATGTTTCCTGCCACATTTAATAAACGAAAAAAAGTCTTTGTATTCCCTCCTGATTTTCTGGTCTGTTGCTTATTGTGGAATTTCATTCAGTAACGCCAGATGCTTTAAGGATGCCCTTTTGTGTAGGAACAGGACACTTTACATTTAGGCACCAGCGGGGAGTGGGGAGAAGGTCAGTTGCTGGGGTCCTAACAGAGAACCTCACCCCCAGGTCATGCTTAGGGCTTGGAGCTGCGTCGTCCGGTGCCTCGAGGACTTTCTGCTCACACAGTGGATGGGACTCTGCGGGCTCGAGGAGCGACTGAGTCTCTGATGGCCTCTGTGGCGTTCAGATTTCATTTCTCCTTGGATGTGCTCCTGATACTTAAAAAAAGAAAACACATTTTAAAAGCCTGGTTTAGTTTATCTCTCTGGTTACAAACATCTTTCATTTCTGAAATAAAAACACACATTGCCTTGGAGTGATGTTTACTTAAAAAAAGAAAAGAAAAAAAAAGTCCCAGAGTGAAATCAACGGACCCAGTCCGTATAAAACAATCATTCAGCGGCTTCCTGGCGAATTCTATACCTTGATCCCTGCCACAAGCCCATGTGCGCAGAGCTCCTTGGCGCTTTATTTGTTTTACTTTGCTTGAAAGTGCATGAGTGGGAAGGGGCATGTCCGTCCATGTGGGTGAACAGTGAGGAGACATTCCCCGAATAGCTCATCGGAGCATCCATCACTGGAAAGTCTTCTCCTTGGTTCATGGCAGCAAATCAAATATTTAAATGTGATTTTTAGGCTTAAAGGCCCATGAAGAGATTTGTTTGACGAAGGAGGGGAGTAGGTTAGAAAACTCTGCTCCAGTGACAGGGAAGAATTTCTGCCAGGGTAGGCTAACTCACCTGTAACACATTTTGCCTATAAACGGGGTGCCCTGTCATGTGGGAAAGACTCTATCCATCAGACCCTTTGTTGGGGAGAAGGGTAGGGGCTGGACCCCATCAGTGCTGTTTGACGGTTGGGGTCTCCTTGGCAACAGGCCTGCCCTGACAACACCTCCCTTCCCCTGGACAACCCCCATGGCAGCTTTTTGAGTTGAGTGCTGATGACTTGGATTTGCCAGCAAAGGGGGGACAAAATCAAGAGTGATTCATCTGCCTGCTCAGTGTACTGGGAAAGAGACTGACGGGCTCTCGTCCGCCCAGCGTCTTGCCGCAGAGAGGGAGATGCTAATGGGAGCAGACAGCATGGGGGCAGCACAAGAGCAGGGAAAAAACGGGACATAGGAGGGTCTGAGGGGGCGACGTCAAGTGCATTCAGGCAAGAGACCCCAGAGGGGCTCTCCTCCAAAGCAGCATCTTGGGAGCTGGGCACCTGCCTCCCCAAAGTGAATGAATGGTCCTACAAGAGACGCCATCCTTAAGCCTTGACTGATAACCCCGATGTGATTTGCTCTCTGGCTGGATATTTTTTTATTATAAAAATGCATGGTAGTGAAAACCCAACCAGTACTCCAAACTCATGCTTTCAGGTGCTAGCTATGTTTTTTTTATAATAGAAATAATGAGAATTCTTACCCGTGAAGCCTTTGTCGTGGGTCCTGCATGCTAAGTGATTAGTACACACCTCTGCATACTAATTGCACACACACCTCTGCTCATGTTTGGAGGGCTGGATGGATGCACACACACACACAAACACACCTGTGTATATTCCCTTTAGACTTGAAAGAGCCATGTGAAAAGTTACCAGCGTCTCCATGTTACAGATGAGGAAGCTGACGCCAAAGAAATTAAATGTATTACTCAGAGTTCATCATCCCCGGTGTAGATTTTCATAGCCCATGACAGCCAGTTGAGCTGCTCTCTCTCCCACCATGTTCTGCACCCCATGCGTAAGTGCCGATGAGCAGCTTGACCTGTATGGTGCCTGTTCAGTCTTTTCTCCCAGGCCTGCTGCGCGGCTTTGCTTATTTAAACCCTGATCATCGCACTCATAATAGATGTCTGCACTGCAGCAAGATTCACATCCCCTCGTCCAGAAAAGCCTGCTTTTCTGCATTTAGGAAACAGTGACGCAGGTAAAATGCAAGCAGTTTGATCAGTCATGGTTTAGAAAACCTCTCCTCTTCCACGGGCTGGGTGCTAAGGCAGCAGGGATTCTCGGGAATGTGTAAAGTCTCAGGCAATGCTTCTGCGTGAAGGGGAGCCCCTCCCTCAAATCGTTTCTTTCAGAATGTCACGTTCCTGGCTCCCCACGACAAAAGGCTGCTTTCCTTCCTTCCTCTGGGGTTAACAATTGGCCCATTCATACCCTGGACCTGACTGGTAGCCGTTGGGAAACAGGTCTGTGCAACACGTACGCCCACAATCATCACATAGTCTCCCCTGGGCACCTGCCCACACCCTGATGCTGGTGATGCACTCACACCCCACGCACGCTCACACGTGCATACGTGGACCCTTGTTATTGGCATCTGCTCACACTCACATAGTCACACACGGACACAATCTCACACCCACAAGAACGCATGCTCACTGGCGTGTGCACCCACCCGCACACACTCTCACACAGGGATGTTCCTTCAGCCTTTTCCTTCCCTGCAGAGCCACAAATCCTGCCTCTGCCCCGCCCGCCCCCACAGACACACACTCACACATCTGCACAAGCCTTCTCATACATGCACACACACATGCTCTCACATGTGGACACCCACAGACATGCCATTACACATACCCCTCACTCCTACACACGCACGCACACATAGACACTCTCACACATGCACTCAGAGCCCATGTGGAGTTCATGCTCAAAGCTGAGGACAACCTCCTGAGTTAACAGTCTGCCCTTCATCACCTCAATCCAGTTGAATTCATCGAAGAACCTCCCCCAGGCATCAGCCCCGTGCTGGGGCTCAGGGGAACCAAACCAGGAGAGAAGCAGGGGGAGGTGAGAGGAGCAGGGACTGATGGGAGGGTCAGGACCTACATCTCCCAGCTCTGCTGGGAGGTGGAGTCCCCTTTCTGCCTCAGTTTCCCTATCTGTAATGACTTGATCCCCTGGCCTCCTTCTGTTCTGTAGTGCCAAGGTCTTGCCCTCCTGGTCAGTGAGATGGGAGCCTTCAAATCCTGGGCGCAGCCCTGTCTGGTTTGCTCAGGGAGAGCCGAGTAGGTGAGAGGCCAAGTGGGCTGCCCACTGCCCCTGACGTGCAGGCCCTTTGCATATGTTACACCATGTGCCAGAAACCCTTTCTCCCTGGGCGAGGTGGCCCCATGGTTACACACACTGGCTCTGGGGCTGTGTTCAAATCCTGCGTCTGCCACTTACAAGCTGGATGACCTTTGGCAGATTCCCAAGCCTTTCTGTGGTCATTTCATCTGCAGCGTATGGGTAATGCCAGTTCACCAGCCAGTGGATGTGTGAGAACAGCCAGGGCTCGGTGGGGTCAGCATCCTGACGCCCACCCAGCCTGGACATTGCTCTCTGATGCCTCTTCTCACCGTTCACACCTCAGCTTCCTCAGAGACGCCTGCTCTGGGGGACGTGGCTTGTGCCCTGACCGTCTCTGTCATGGCATCCTGTCCGCTGCCTTTGGTCACAACTTGTAACTGAATATTTGTTCCTTTAGCCTTTCCCTTCCCTGCGGTGGTCCCTGAGGTCCACACGAGCAGGGCCTGCCTGTCCACCATCCCATCTCTCCAGAGCTGTGCAACGTTCCCTGCACGGGGCGGCCACTCAGTGCTTTGGTGCTGAAGAGCCGTCAGTGACCCTGATGGGCAGAGGGCAGGTCCTTTCATGCACACCAAGAGGAGCAGGGGCCCCAGAGCCAGGCAGGTCGGGCTGGACCCCCAGAGAGTGTGAGGAGCAGCTGTCGGGGCAGTGTCAGGCCAGACACTTGCAGGACACACTGAAGACGGAGCTGGGTATCTCCCGTGTGACAGGGGCACCCAGGACAGCTCACCATGGCCGGGCATGGCCCAGTGCTGCATCTCCACAGGCTGAGTGGGGGTGTGTGTGGGGACTGTGACAACAGCCCAGCCTCAGTGAGAGGGCATGTGTCAGCATCGTGTCTCCCCTGAGTGAAGGGAACTCTGTGACCCAGGGGAGATGACGGGGATGGAGCTCTGTGGCTTAGGCCTTGACAACGCCCTGCCCATTATAGGATTAAGAGTGATAAAGAAAGGCCTGGGGACAGCCAGTCGGTGACCTCCTCAGTCCCTGGGGTTCTCCTTTTTGCCAAGCAGATGTCAGCACTTTCTGGCTGTGGGCAAATGGGCCTCGTTTCCTCAAGCACACATCGCAGGGGCAGTGCAGGGGTGGCTGGAGATTAGGGCAGCCTGAAGCCCCCCATAGGCCCCTACTGGTGCCCTTCCCTCCAAGCCTGTGCTAATGAACATAGTCTCTAAGTACAAACCACGCTTCCTCTGTGACTGCAGTCTGCAGACCAGCCCGGGCTCCCCTCCCGTCCAGACTGAGCCCTGAGCCCCTTCTTGTTCCTCCGTAGAATTTCTGAACCCCTCTGGCCACACTTGAACTCAGGGACCCTGACTCCTCCCTCCTCTGCCTTCCACTACTCACCTGCCCAGTGACCGTAAGAACCCACGGGACTGGGGAATGCTACCTGCCGGCTGCCGCCTATGCTCTGGGAGCAGGTGAGAGGCACATCGTAAAGCGTCCCTGCACCTTCAGCCACTTCACTTCCTAAGCCCACAGAGCCACTGTTCAGTCGCCTGCAAAAGGGGACCGCAGTGGCCCAGCTTGCCCCTGCCCGGTGATTAGGATAAGGGCTGCAGTGAGGGGAGCCTCCCTGGGGAGCTGCAGACCAGGTTAGAGTGGTGGGTATGGTGGTGTTAACTTGTCCTTCCCACAGTCAGCAGTGCTTCTGCTCTTAATTTCCTGTACCTGCTGGAAAAGGACCAGCACCTCCTTGCTTCTCCAGTGGTGAGAAGAAGGGCGCCCTGCCCTCCACACCTCTGCTAATGAGCATCTCTCAGGCGGTTCTGTCAGGAGGCAGCGGGGAGGGGAGGGCGGCTGATCCTGGGCTCTCTTCCCGGAGGTGAGGGTTTCCTCTTCCCTAACTCACACCTGGCCTGCTGAGGTTTCTGCAGCCTCGTGGACTGTCTGTGCTTCTGTCTCCCCTTGGGGGCTGCTGGATTAGAGCAAGGAAGGACCAACTGGCCCTGTCCCAAGCTGGGGGCTGCAGCCCTCGGGCCTGCCCCACAGGTGTTATTACTGGAGTCTCTCAGGGTCTTCCTCTCTGGGCACCGGGAGGCAGAGCCTGCCCTGGGGTCCTGCCAATGTCCCTACCTGCCCCCTTCTCGGGCTCCCTCTAGGGAGTGTGTGTGCAGGGGACAAGGGGCAGGCCAGTAGGTGTGTGTTGGTGGGTGCTGGGCAGGGAGTATCTTGTTTGCTGAAGAAACATTCTCTACTCCTTGCTTGCTGGTAGGTGTGTGGGTGCAATAACTTCTTGTGTGTGGGTCAGGGGGTGGGGTGGGGGAGCACCTCACCCTCCAGCTCCAGCCCCCTAATGCTCGCCTGCACTTGAAGGGGTGAGAGATCTGAGATCAGAGATAGAAGCTGGGAAGCCACAGCCTGACAGCAGGGACGAGTCTCCACTTGCCACCAACCTGTGCTTTTGAAGTGTGATCACCTTTCAGATGGGCTCCACCCACAGCTCCGTCCTGTCCCCGGAAGGGTGGCCCCTGCTCCTGCCCAGCACCCACCAACACACACCTACTGGCCTGCCCCTTGTCTCCTGCATACACACGCATGCTCTGCGTATTCCCGTGTGAGACGCTGAGGCCCCAAGGTCACATGTTGGGAGAAAAGTGCCAGTCATTTCCATCAGCAAGAGGTCCAGGCTTGTAGAATTATCTGTCTGTTTATTAATTCATTCCACAAACATTGATTTACTGCTCATGCCACGTGGGCCACTTGGCTGAGAGAGGTGAGGAAGGACCGTGCAGGCATGTGTAAAGTGGACACTCTCACAGCCTGCAAGGGAAAGAGGAGACACGGACTGATCGGGAGCTTGCATGTGGGGCACACACCTGAGCACCCTGCCCCCGGCACCTCATTTGATCTTCATGACAACACGACCCAGTAGGTTGGTTAGAACTGAGGCCCAGAGAGGTCAAGTGACGGCCCATAGTTGCACAGCTGGCAGGCAAGTGGGCAGCAGGACCTTGAACCCAAGCGTCAGGTTCAGAGGCTACACTTGCATCCAGGACCTTGCACAGCTGCAGAGAGTTCTTATTCACCATCAGGTGAGCCATGGGAGATCAACAGGTGGTCCTTTAGGGGATTCTGGAAAGAGCACCTGACTCAGGCCAGAGGTCAGCTCGGGAAATGCCCTTGAAGCTGCATTTGAAAAGATGGGGAAGAATCTGACAGGCCAAAAGTTTGCTTTAGATGGAGAACATTCTACTTTCAGAGAAGCACATTTTAGGAATGAAACAGGGAATAGCATGTGCCAAGGCCCTGAGGCAGCATTAACTTGATGTATCAGAGGATTGCAAGGAGGCCTGGTGGCTGTGGCCCAGCACACTGTCCCCTCCTTTCTAGAGCAGACACAATGACCCGCTCAGCAGTTGTTCACTTCCCTCCCTCTCTCCCACCTCACCCGCAGCTCCCCACCTCCCCCAAAAGGGTGGCTGTGCTTCAGGGAAGGCATTTTCTTGAAATGGCTCCAATACAGCTGGTCTCACAGGCTCCTTTAGAGCCTGCTCCCCTGCCCCCTCCCCTGTTAAGAAGCATAGTCTGTGTCACGGTCTTTTGAACCTGGGTGGATTTCGTGGCAGCCTTATTGAGTAGAAGGCGGTGGAAGTGATGGTGCCTCATGACTCCTGAAGTCAGAAAAAGTGACGTGGCTTCTGCCTGTCTCTGCCTCTGCCTTTGTCTCCCTGTCTATCCTTGATGACACCATGATTCAAAGAAGCCCAACCATGCCCATGTGGGCAGATGCTCCCATAAAGAAAAGCTGAGGCCTCAAGCCAACAGCCAATGTCAACCAGTAGACATGAGTGTGAACGAAGCTTCAGACTTCTGGCTGAGGCTCCAGACATACTTAAACAGAGACAGGTTGCCCCTCCTGTCCAAATTCTGGACTCACAGAACCCATTAGCATAACAGAGGATGTTTTACAGATTTGGGGGTAATTTGCTACACAATCATAGTATCACAGCAACTGGGTTACTCGTCTGATAGGCCCATTCTCTTGCCTATGAGTGGGTTTGGCAGTGGGCCTGGGAGTCAATCTTGGTCAATGAGAAAAGTGAGGGGATGGTTACTGAGAGGACTTCTGGGGAAGGTTTCCTGATCTTGAAGGAAAATCATCAAAAAAATGCAGTCTTTTACTGCCTTTGGATCAGGCTGTGTGGAGACAGTGGCTGGGCCATGGCAGCCTCCTTGTGACTATGAGGGGGAGTAACTCAAAGGTGGTGGCAGAATGAGAAGAGAGGAATAATCTTGATCAATCTCATATGTGAATGAGCCGCTGATTATCCAACCTTGGACCCGTCCTACTTCTGTAAGGCATTTTGACTTTCTATTGCTTTCTAAGGGACGTGTTTTCTTTCTCCTCTCATCCCGCCCTTCCCCTATCTGGCTCACTTCTGAGAGAGGACTTTGATACACAGAGGGAGGTTTCCTGCCTTAGTATCCTCTAACGTTAAGAGCAGGAGGGGAGGGAACTCCCGGGTCTGGTGGTAGAGAAAAAAGGTCAAGGAAGAAAGGGACAAAATCAAGGGCAGAGGCCACTGAGGGAAAAATGGAAAAGTTTATATGGTAAAGACAAGGAGGGTAAGAAAATAGAAATAGGACAGAGATGGGGAGGGATGGCAACGGGCTCAAGGCTGCAAGACGTCCTTTCACCAGCCTCTTGAGCGAGAACCATCTGTCTCCCTCACACCATCCTTGCTACATAAGACGGGGACTCAGCATGCAAGCTCTGCGGTGGAAGCTGACTCCATTCCTTTCCTTCTCTGTGATCTTGGGCAGATGCCTTCATTATCTCAAGCCTCAGTTTTCTCATTTGTAAAATATATATTGATGATAATGATGTCCATCCCAGGGGGGTGCTGAGAGGATTTTTGTTAGGACCCTCTTAAGTTGTAAGTACAGAAACTCTACTTAGGCTGACGAAGGCAAAGAAGGGAATTCTCCGACTCATGCTTCAGAAAGGACCAGGCATAATGGCTTCAGGCTGGCTTAAATGACAGTTCGGGATTTGATCTCTGCATCTTCCTTCTCTTTTTTCCTCCTTTGGCATCCCTTTCTGCAGACCGTTCCCCTCCCACTTGCAAGCAGCTGCAGTCCTAGATCTTATCTGCCTGGCAGGTTCAAAGAGCACCGGCCCTTTCTGTTGGTCAGTAGCCAAAGTCTTGGGGTTGCTGTGATGGCTCCAGTGTGGGCTCTGTACCCATCCCTGCATCTCCACTATGTAACCAAGATCATGTTAATCAACCAGACCCTGCAGTTGGGGCCAGCTGCCCCAACCACGTGGGCTGGGATGGTAAATGTGTGTGTTTGTGGGGGCAGGGGAGTTCAGGGAAACCTGAGGAGCTGTCACTAGAAGAAGCAGGATGACTCCTAGACAGCCAAACGTCGGGGTGTTTACAACGAACACACTCTGCAGCCACCACCCCGCTGCCTGGACTTACCCCTAGGAAAAGTAAGACGGGGAACACCAGCCCTGAGCCACGTTTAACTTCCAAATGGAAAACTTGTCACAGGCAACTGACTATTGTAAAAGATGGTGGTAAAATACACATAACACAAAATTTACCATTTCAACCATTTTAAAAAATCCAGTTCAGTGACATTAAGTATTTCACATTGTTGTGCAACTGTCCCCATCGACCGTCTCCAGAACATTTTTCTCAACCCAAACTGTAACTCTGCCCCTCTCCTTTCTCCCCTCAGGCCCTGGCACCCCCCTTCTCCCCTCTGTCTGTGACGTTCCCTCCTCCAGCTATCTCCAGTCAGGGGAGCCACGCGGCAGGTGTCCTCAAGGCTCATCGCACTGTAGACTGCCCTGATTTTATTCCTTTTAAAACCAAATAGAAGCGCCTTGTATTCACATGCCTTACTTTGTTTATCCACTTATCTGCTGATGGACATTTGGGTTGGCTGCCCGGCAAATACCTTTTAAGCCGAGTGTGCCCACTTTCATTTTTATAGGCAGAGGTGACACCCAAGACAGCACTCAGCTCCTTCCTTCCTGTTCTTCCCTAGACTTGGATTGGAATAGAGGTGATAAGGAAGGGGGTGGAGAGGATTAATAATTAAAAAAAAAAAGTTTTCAGCAAAGGAAACTCATATTTAAGGGGGAAAAAAGTGCCAATTAGATCTGGTGGCAGCAGCCCACAAAGGAAGCGAAGTTGTGAAAAGGAGGCTGGACTTTTTTCAAAGCGCTTACTGGAACGAAACAGAAATCCCGAGCTTTGTTTTGTCTTTCCCCAGAACACGTTCTTTTTGGAATCGGGAGGCTCTGAGGGTGGTGAAAGAACTCAGAGCATGAAATTGCATTACTGGAAATGGTTTGGGGCTTTTGTTCTTGGGCCTCGGGTAGGATGCTTTAGCAACAAGCCTGGCCAGGCTGCAGAGGGTGTGGGGGAAGGGCCCAGGCGGGCTCCAGCCCACAGGGGGGCTGTCGCAACTGCCCTCTGCTTTCCTTGCTCCTTAAACTCAAATGTCCAGGAGCCTCAAGGAGCTTAAGGAGCTCCACGGGAGGAAGCGTGGGCTGGTGCCTCATCAGATGCATCAAACAGGCAGCAGCCGCAGCAGCAGAACAGGCAGAACCAGTTCTGAGAGAGTACAGCTGCCTCCAAAAGAAGGCTCTCCTTGGCTGGTGAGCTAAGAGGGAGATCTGGTCTGATCATGCACTCCCCCACTCCTCAGAACATTCTATGGCTCACTATTGCCCTGAGATTGAGTCAAGCTTCCTAACTAAGCTCTCCATGACCGCCCTCTGTGTGTGACTTCTTTGACCTCACCTCTCCTCTCCTCCTTTTATAGTCTTCACTCCAGCACCACTCCCACCTCGGGTTCCTCCCTGTTTCCCATTTCTGCACACCTCGTCTGTCTGCCCGATGCCCTCTGTGTTCCCTCCCTGGCCACAGTCCGTGTAGCCTTTGGTCTCAGGGCAGCTGGTGGCTTTTCCCACGTGCTCCCACGTCCCCCGAGCTTTCCTCATTATAGACATATCACGTGATAGGGATTACACCTTTGTTGGCGTCCCTCACTAGAATAAGGTTTCTGGACCTCAGTGCTGTTGACTTTGGGGGCTGGACAATGCTTTGCTGCTGGGGGCTGTTCCGGGCATTGCACAGTGTTTAACAGTGTCTCTGGCTTCTTCCCACCAGTGGCCAATAGTGTTCCCTCCCCTCTCCAGCCTGGACAACCACAAATGTCTCCACCCATCAGTAGATGTCCCCCCAGAGACAAAATTGTAGGGAAAGTAGAGAAAGGCCTTGTCACCGTGTACACTCAGGACATACGAGCTGGGGGAATGAATGAATGAAGAGCATGCATTCCACTGAGCTCACAGAGGCCTTTTATCTCTTAGGGAAGCTCTAGGTCTTTCTGGACCCAAGCAGGACTATGCTCCTTGTTGGGTGAACATAGAGGTCACTGGGGTGACCCCTTTAATGTGCCCTGAGGGGCAAATGAGGCTCCACTTGGGCTGCTCAGCTGGGCGAGTAACTGGGCATTGCTCGGGTAAAGGGGCCCTCCGGGCTCCAGACCTGCGGTGTCCTGAACAGCACAGCGGCCTCACACTGCACATGGCTGCTGAGCCCTTGCAATGCGTCTGGGGAAGACGGAGGGCGCTGTGAGTGTGAGACACAGCCGATCTGAAGACTTAGTACCCAAAAAAGAAAAAGAACTCATGTCTAATTGTCAGTAATGACTACATGTTGAAATATTAATGTTTTGCATAGATTGGCTTATGTAAAATATTTTATTAAAATGACTCTCCCCTGCTTCGGACTATTTTTTTATTGTGGCTCCTGGAAACATTTGAATTCTATCTATCACTCACGTGTGTGGCTCGCGCTGTTTCTGTCGGGCAGTGCCAATGTGTTTCTATTCAGCGACCGAGCCGAAGTTGGCAAACGCTGGCCTGCCATCTGTTTTTGTACAGCCCATGAGCTAAGACCGGTTTTAAATTTTTAACTGTGGTATCAATGTTGGGGAAAAAAGAAAAGGAATATTTCATGATATGAAAATTATGTCAGCGCCTACGAATAAAGTTTTACAACAATCTCCCCTTACCCGTGGCGGAATATATTCCAAGACCCCCAGGAGATGCCTTAAACGTTGAATAGCACCAAACCCTACAAATATTATGCTTTTTTCTTGTACATGCCTATGTCAAAGTATAATTTCTAAATTAGGCACAGTAAGAGGTTAACAACAAAACTAATGATAACACTATACTGTGATAAGAGACGTGTGAATGTGGTCTCGCCACCTTTCTCTCAGTGTACCTACTGCGGGTAACTGTGCAGTGACACCGTGGGGAGGGGAGGCTGCTGTGTTGCTGCCCAGCCACGTTCCTGTGTCTATGTGGCTCCTTTCTGCGGCCATCGCAGAGCCCAGTAGTTGCAACAGACACTATGGGGTGTCCAAAGCTGAAAACAGTTACTACCTGGATCTTGATGGAAAGTGTTTGCTGACCTGAAGCAGAGCCTACAATCTCACAGGAACCAGTATTTCAAATATTGTGAATATGGGGGAAAAAAATTCCTAGCTATTACAGTGGTTCTTCAGAGGGCTGTGGCACATAAACAGAAATATAGTGTGCCTGTGATATTAAAATTTCATGGAAGAGGAAGATTATTGGGGGGGGGAAGGCCCTTTAAGGGCCACAATGGAAAAGTGCTTGATGGCTCGGCCCCTGTAGTACAGTGGTCACGGTGCCAGCCACATGCACTGAGGCTGACAGCTTGGAGCCCAGCCCAGGCCAGCTAAACAGCAATGACAACTGCAACAAAAAAATAGCCAGGTGTTGTGGCGGGCACCTATAGTCCCAGATACTTGGAGGCTAAGGCAAGAGAATCACTTAAGTCCAAGAGTTTGAGGTTGCTGTGAGCTGTGATGCCACAGCACTCTATGGAGGGCGACATACTGAGACTCTGTCTCAAAAAAAAAAAAACAAAAGAAAGAAAGAAAAGAAAAGAAAAAGTGCTTGAGAAATACTGCTGTGGACGGTGCCATCTCACTCAGCTTTGGAACATCACGATACAGCCCAGTATTCCTGGTTCTAAACTCTGGTTTTACCTGGGAGGAATAAAAGCCAACATTTATTGAGTTTGGCTACCCTTCACTCTGTCTACATAATCTTGACTGATACCTCTAACTCTCCCACCTCTGTCTACTAAACTCCTTGTTATCTGGTTTTTACAGAAGAGGAAATTGAGGGCCAACAAGGGAGGGGGGATTACTTCTATTTTAACATGACCCCATTTCAATTTTTGTTTACAAAAAAAAATTAGACATAGTATTAAATCAGTTGGAAATTGAATCCAGTTGCGAGGAACAGAGTTTCAAGTAAAATAACTTAAAGGAAACAGAGATACCATTTTCCTTGCGTGGAGGAAGTCTGAGATGAGCAGCCCCGGGCTGGGATGGAGGCTCCATGCTCATCAGGAATCTTGGCACCATCTGTCTTTCTACTTCACCATCCCTAGTGTGAGCTTCTAATCGAAACTATACTACCTCATGACCCAGTGTGACTGCTGGAGCTCTGGCCATTCCCTCTGCATTCCAGGCAGCAAAAAAAGGAGGGAGGGGAGAAGCAAGGGGCCTTTCATAAGACATTTTCTGTGTTGTCACATGTGCTAACATGTTTTAACAATGTGCTAAACATTGTGGTAAATACTGGGAATACCAGAGGGAACAAAATAGACGTGCCTGTATTTCTTTCCTATCAGCAATAATGAGAAGGCTCCTTCACACCTTTCCATCTCTCCTGTCCTTTCTCTGATCCCCCAGTACATCCTTCCAGCTCTACTGAGACCCGTGTCCGGAATCTCACAACTTGTCACCATCTCCCTTGACACTCTTGGGGTCAGAGCCAGTCTGCTTTACCTGGGTTGCCACAGCGGCCTCCTACTGGTGTCCCACCTTTGCCATGACCCAGGCTATTCTCTACACAGTGGCCAGAGAAGCCCCTTTTAAACGACATAAGTCATTCCTGACATGATGTGGCTTCACCACTCCCATGGGTTCTATCTTACTCAGAGTAAAAGCCAAAGAGCTCCCAGTGGCCCACCTACCCTTGGGGCTCCTGGACCACCTCCCCTGCAACATGTGTGCTCTCTTTCCTACGCCAACCCCACCACTACCCTCATGCCCATCCATCCCAGGCCTACGGTCTCTCACTAGGCTTTGAACAACCACAGCCCTGCCCCAGGACCCTTGCACAGGCTCTTCTTGCCTGGAAGGCTCTTCTGCCAAACATTTGCATGAGGTGCTGGTATTCTGTCTTCAGGTCTCTGTTCCCGTCACCTCCCTGGAGAGGCCTTTGCTGCACCCGACCTGCTCCCACTGCCCATTGTGCTCATCCTCTTCCCACCCTTCCCCAACACTCGCCACCAACAAGGATGCCAGGCTGGGAAGCTTTGCCTGGTGCTTTCATTGCTAGATTCCCAATTCCTAGACTTGAGCTTGACTCACATCTGTGAAGGAACCACACATTTTCCAAGGTCTGTCTTCCCTGGTACCATTAATATTATTTAGTAGAAGGGTCAGCCTTGCTTCGTGGAAAAGCCCCCCCCATAGTGGCGACAGCAAGCACCCCAGCCGGAGTGGACTTTAGCTCTTGTTAGGCTTTATTTCCTGCCTCCACTTTACACCTGCTTTCAGACCCTGCAGCTTCTGGGGAGAGGAACTTTCCCCCACCTGCCACTACACCTACTAGGAATGAATCTGGTCATTTCTGTTGTAATTAACTGACAGCCCATGTCTTAAGTCTTGATTGAACACTTGGCTGCCAGGATGCTCCACACCAGGGATTCTCAGCCCTGACACTAGTGATGCACGTGGCTGGAGAATTCAGGAGTGGGGCTGTCTTGTCCACAGTAGGGTATCTAGGGCAGGCATCCTCAAACTACGGCCCATGGGCCACATGCAGCCCACCAAGGACATTTATCTGGCCCGTCAGGTGTTTTTGCCGCTGCTGCTTGTCCTGCTTAGCAGCCAACTCATCCCGGGGCCTGCAGTCTGGCCCTCCAATGGTCTGAGGGACAGTGAACTGGCCCCCTGTTTAAAAAGTTTGAGGACCTCTGCTCTAGGGTATCCCTGCTCTCTACCCACTAGATGACAATAGTACTCTCCTGCTTGTGACAACCTAAAATGTCTCTAGACATTGCTGGATGTCCTCTGGGGGACAAACTGGCTCAACTGAGAAGCACTGCTCTAAGTAATAAACAACCCCATTATTTCAGGGAGTTGAAATAGGATTATGAGTGGAGCTGGCCAGCCTCCCGTCCTTTTCCTCCCCCTTAAAGTAAATTATTGCGAGGTGGCTCCCGCCTGTAATCCTAACATTCTGTAAGCCCAAGGCAGGTGGATTGCTTGAGCTCAGGAGTTCTAGACTAACTTGAGCAAGAGAGAGACCCCCATCTCTACTAAAAATTGAAAAACTAGCCATGCATAATGGCACATGCCTGTAATCCCAGGTTCTTGGGAAGCTGAGGAAAGAGGATTGCTCAAGCCCAAGAGTTTGAGGTTGCTGTGAGCTATGATACTACAGCACCTTACCCAGGACCACAGAGTAAGGCTTTGTCTCAAAAAAAAGTAAATTATTCACCCATCATTAGGCATCAGGAAGGAGAGCTTGTCTTCTCAAGAATCTACAGTCACAGGTAATTTGGGGCATAAAGCAAAAAGGCAATCCAGATTTCACTTCAAGCTATGAAAATGAGGTTTCCTAAGTCTCATGGTACCATTAAATTGTTCATGTGGAAGAAAAGCATTACTGCCCCCCTTCTCCCTAATTCAT
>CAUYQV010106186.1:0-13125 GCA_963574575.1 Galagoides demidoff
GTTATTACCATATCCCCATTTTCCAGTAAGAAAAAAAGAGGCATGGAGCAATTGAGTAAATTGTGCAAGGCTCCACTGTAGCTAACTGAAAGAGCTGAAATTTAATCCCAGGCAGTCTGGTCTAAAGTTCAATATCATAACTAGTTGTCAAAACCCATGGCATGCAGCTAATATGTTCTTGGGATGAGTGGTATGGCCTTTACTTCTTATATAAAAAGGAAATGACTTGGGTGGTGCCTGTGGCTCAGTGAGTGGGGCGCCAGCCCTGTAGGCCCTGGCCAAACTGCAAACAAAAAATACTGGGTGTTGTGGTGGGCACTTGTAGTCCCAGCTACTCAGGAGGCTGAGACAAGAGAATCGCCTGAGCCCAGGAGCTGGAGGTTGCTGTGAGCTATAATGCCACAGCACTCTACTAAGAGCAACAAGGTGAAACTCTGTCTCCAAAAAAAAAGAAAAGAAAAGATAAAGTGACTTGTAGGCCTCCCCTGCACTTGGCAATCAGATTCTAACTTCTCACTATCACACACTGCCCTTCCAGCTTCAGCTGCTGTATTGCAGCAGCCTTTGGAGCGCTACCTCCCACATTACCCACAGCAGCACTTGGCCCTTTCCACCTCTCACATTGCACCCCACGACTGCCTCCCAATCACACCATTTCCTGTTGAAATCCAGCCTCCATCAAGATTCAGCTCACAGGGCCCCTTTTCTCCAGGCCTTCATACCCTCCTCAGACACTCCTCTGGGCCACAAACTGTGAAACTGATCTTGCCACTTAAAGAAAAGGCTTAAATCTTCTCTAGATCTCCTTGTTGCAAGGAAGACCAGGCCCAACAAAGAGAAAGAGCACCCAAACACCATGTTTACAAGAGAAAGGGCTTTATTCACCAGCCTGGAGCTTATGGCATAGAAGAATTCCAAATGGTCGTGCTCCCCAGCTGGCTTGGTTTTTCCCTCTTTATTTCCAGTCCAAAAGTTCCAACCCATAGGTACCAGTTTCATTGGCCAGCTTGAATCAAGTGGGAGATACTGTTCCAGCCCCCACAGAACTACAGGATTTCACAGAAGTGGAAATTTCCAAGTTCTAGGAAGTTAAGTTTACAAATTCCCAAGAGTTGGCTCGGCGCCTGTGGCTCAAGCGGCTAAGGCACCAGCCACATACACTTAAGGTGGAGGGTTCGAATCCCCAGCCCGGGCCCGCCAAACAACAATGATGGCTGCAACCAAAAAATGGCCGGGTGTTGTGGCAGGCGCCTGTAGTCCCAGTTACTTGGGAGGCTGAGACAGGAGACTCACTTGAGCCCAGGAGTTGGAGGTTGCTATGAGCTGTGATGCCATGGCACTCTACCCAGAGGGATAGCTTGAGGCTCTGTCTCAAAAAAAAAAAAAAACAACAAATTCCCAAGAGCTGAGTCACCAGGACCCTGTGGGTGTATCCTTGTGGTCTCCTTGAGAAGTCCTGTTCTCCTAGACCTCACCCTTCTCGGGTATCCTCTCTGATCCTCTGGCTGGCAATGCTGCCCCAAACTTCTGCACTGAACTACACCAAAGGGCTCTGCGTTCAGTTGTGATTGAAGTGCTCCTTAAAATCTTGAGTTTAATTCATCCCGTTAGTTGTCTACTCCATACTATCTCCATGTTTGTTTTACAATAAAGACAATGACCTCCCCCCTCCTCAAGTAATCTACACTTTTGAAAGGTGATGTTCCAAATATACTTGTGTTCTGCATAGGGTTGGGGGTCCCCCATTTCAGAAGTATAAACTTTGAAAAGCAAGATCAATCCCAGAATCTAGCATAGCCTCTGTATGGCCCCAGGCTCCCTCTGTAGTCTTCTCTGGCTGGTTCCCTCCTGCCAACCCTGAAGGAGCCCACTCTGGATGCTCCCTCTGCTGGGGCACCAGCTCTGCCCTGAAAGATGGGAGAATTTCCTGTATTCCCATTGCACGCTGTTTCTCCCACACTGGGCTATTGGCTTTGGATTCTCAGCATCCTGAGTCTACACCACTTTTCCCTTTCCTGCCCTTTTGCCTCTCAAACCAGTTTTGCTACATCTTTCAAAGCCCTTAGTGGGAGTGCTCAACAGGCAGAGGGTTGGACTTTAACAGGCAGATGGTTGGACCTGCCTAAAAAAAGGTTTCAGGCCCCACCCCTTTGTATCTTACGTTATGCAAGCTAGCCACTTGTTTAGGCCTCCTCTACTTCATGCGGGCCCTGAGGCCATCTGCCACAGGATGTGCCAGGGTTCAGTTCCTCCTGGATATGGCCCCCTTCCTGGGCCAAGCAGGAGCTTCTTGAATCCAGGGACCTCCCTACCCTTGTCCGTACAACTCCAGGGTGACAACCTCTGGCCTAAGAGTGCATGATGGAAGATTTCTTACTGAAATGGAAATGTGTGTGGCCTTGACTCTTGACTTTTCCACTGCAAGTTTCTCTGCTCTTAACTCTTTGATTTTTTTTTTTTTTCACTATGTTGCCCTAGGTAGAGTACCGTGGAGTCACAGCTCATAGCAACCTCAAACTCTTGGGCTTAAGCGATTCTCTTGCAGTTGTCATCATTGTTTAGCAGGCCTGGGCCAGGCTCAAACCCATTAGCCTTGATGTACGTGGCTGGTGCCCTACTCACTGAGCAATGACGCCGAGCCTCTTGACTCTGATTAAATGTCAAGTAAAGGGGAATCTATAAGCTGATTTTTCATTTCCTCAGGGTGCAGTGGGGTTCCATTTTAAATGCCCTTCTGCTGTGGTTAGGATGAATATTCAATACCTAATTGATACATTTTGTGAATGGAAAAAGTAAGCCTGGGGTGGGGTCAGACTTCTGCAAGCATCCAGTTATGACTGGGGCCTCTCGGCACTACCCTGGGTGGAAGGGCATAGCAACATAGGCAAGGAGCCAAAAAAATGCTATCAACTAGCAAAATGTAGGTTCATAACTGCAGAATGTATAAAGTAGAAGCACCCTCAGAGGTCCTAGCCAATGCCCCTGTCTTAAAGATGGGAAAATTGAAATCCAGGGAGGGTGGCCACTATCCCAAGACAGGCCAGGAGCTCGTGTCACAACTTGCCCTTCGTAGCCTGATAGGGTACCAGGAAGAAGACAGGCTACCCAATCAGAGGGAGACCAACCATCCAGTTTGCCTAGGACCAAGGGGATTCCCAGCACTTAGGACTTTCAGTGCTAAACCTGAAACGTGCTAGGCAAAGCTGGTATTGGTTACCCTACCCCGTGGGCCATGGTCTCCCTCTCCTCCCTGGCTATAAAACCTTCCAGATAAGTTCTAGAGAAAAAAAAAAAAAAGGTAGAGCAATATGAAGCCCAGGCTATCACTTAGACCCTCCAGGACTGACAGCCCAGCCTGGTAATAAGTTGGGCTGGGGGGCCCATGCAGCTGGAGCTCCAATGCCACCTAGCCCTTGCCTTCTGGGCACATCCCCTGTGTCTCCAGCTTGGCCTGCCTTTGCTGCATTTGTATGTACAAAAGACAGAATTTTAAAACTCTCTCTTGGGGCTGTTTAACTTTGATCTCTATAAACATTTCTTTTGATAAATGGCAGCATCCAGGCAGCATGTATTTTTAGTCATTCTGTTTAGCAATGTGCTGGCATGCTTCTCTGTTGTTTATGGTTTAGGGAGAGCCAGCCAGCCCTGTGTGTGATCTTGTGTGATCTTGAACAAGTTCCTCCATCCTTCTGAGTCCTGGTCTCCCCATGTATGAAGTGAGAAATGCTGGTCTCTGCCTTGTCAAGTTGCTGTGAGAAGTAAAGAAACAACTGGAAATTGCCTGGCACATGGTGAGCACACAATACAAGGTAACCTTTGTTATTTCAGGTCCCTGGTGCCTCTGGGTCCAGTTGGTCCCCTCTCCAGGGTATGGAGAAGTTAGTGAAGACACTGGGGTTCTACATGGATGGAGATTTAAGATTTCTTCTCCAGAACTCAAGTCTGCTGTTGAATATTTATTAGTTTACACATACAGGCTTTTCACCAGAGCCTCTTTCTCCTTGAAATTCTAGAACACAGCTAAAGTTCTACCAGAGGCTCATGCCTTCTATATGTGGAGCTGCAATAGTTCAACAGTAGGGGAGCTAAATGGAGATGGAGCGGATGGCTGGGAACAGGCCTGGTGGGCAGGGTACTGGCTGGGGCATGAGGAGATGGGACCCTGTCTCACATCTGACCCTCATTTCTGTGATGTAAGCAAGGCTTTCCATTTGGAGCCTCTGGTTTTCCCTCTGTGAGATACGTGGATCAGGGTCACTGTCTCTAAGGCTCTATCTAGGTCTTAACTGTCTAAGCCTGGGTTCGTACATCTGGCCCTGTGCTAGATATACAGCAGACATTAATCAACGCGGTATTTAGCTTGGAACCCAGCAGTCTCTTCTGAAGAAGGAATATGGCACTTGACAGGCTGGAGCAGATAGAGCTAAAAGAGGGGAAGGTAGGCAGTGGACTTCACCAATATTATCTGCCCAAGATCAAAGAACTCCATCTGATTATGAATGATAAGAGCCGAAACCTCTGCAGGCTGCAGACTCAAAGAAATGAATTAAATTCAAAAGTTTGCCTATTGCAGTACGAGCTACAGCTATTGTAAGAACAAGGCTCTTACATAGGGGAAATAGTCCAAGCCGTGGATAAGAAGAAAGTGTTGGTCAAGGTACATCCTGAGGGCAAGTTTGTCGTAGATCTAGACAAAAACATCGATATCAATGACCTGAAACCAAATTGCCAGGTGGCTCTGAGAAATGACAGCTACACTTTGCGCAAGATCCTACCCAACAAAGTGGACCCACTGGTATCACTGATGATGGTGGAGAAGGTACCAGACTTGATTTACAAGATGATTGGTGGGCTGGACAAGCAGATCAAGGAGATCAAAGAACTGATTGAGCTGCCTTTTAGGCATCCTGAGCTCTCTGAAGCACTGGGCATCGCACAGCCCAAAGGAGTGTTGCTGTATGGACCCCCTGGCACCTGGAAGACGTTGCTGGTCTGGGCTGTGGCTCATCATACAGACTGTACCTTCATTCATGTGTCTGGCTCTGAGTTGGTACAGAAATTCATCAGGAAAGGGCAAGAATGGTGAAGGAGCTGTTTTTCATGGCATGAGAACATGCTCCATCTATCATTTTCATGGATGAAATTGGCTCCATTGGCTCCTCATGGCTGGAGGGGGATCTAGAGGGGACAGGGAAGTGCAGCACACAGTACTGGAGCTGCTTAACCAGCTGGATGGCTTTGAGGCCACTAAGAATATCAAGGTTATAATGGCTACAAATAGGATAGATATCCTGGATTAAGCCCTGCTTCGCCCAGGGTGTATTGACAGAAAAATTGAATTCCCACTCCCCAACAAGGAGGTCCAACTAGACATTCTGAAGATCTGTTCTCGGAAAATAAACCTGACCCAGGGGATCAACCTGAAAAAAATTGCTGAGCACATGCCAGGAGCATCAGGGGCTGAAGTGAAGGGTGTGTGCATAGAAGCAGGCATGTGTGCCCCACAGGAACAGCAAGTCCATGTCACCCAAGAAGACTTTGATATGGTGATAATCAAGGTCATGCAGAAGAATAGCGAGAAAAACATGTCCATCAAGAAACTATGGAGGTAAGCAGATGTACTTTGTGTGGATCCCTCAAATAAATAAGTATGGTAATTAATGGACATTTATTTAATGAATTAATATATGCCAGTTACTGGCACCAACAAGGACTCTGACCCTTCCCATTCTCTTCCACAGGGAGTCTGGCCCCAGCACAGGAATCACTCATTTGCTACCCATCCCCAACAGCACAGTCCTGAGGAGAAAAAAAAAGGCTGAAGGCCAAGATGTCTGTCTGTCCCTTGCCTCCACCACTCCTAGGGGCCCAACTGTGACTTCCTCTTTCCAATGGAGAAACTTCTCTTCCAACTTAGCACCTCTGGAAAGTAGCCAAGAAACCCCAACTCCTTCTATCAATATAAAGTTGGCCTGTAGACTAAGGCTACCCTATGAGGTAGGGATGAGCCATTATTACTAAGGTACCTGCATGAGCAATACCGGCAGAGATAGCCTGTCCGCCCAGGATGCTAAAGGCCCTGTTGGCAAGGATGAGTTCAAGGGCTCTTCCATTCTCAGAGCAGATGGATGACCTTGCTCTCCAATGTAGGCTTCCCCATGTGAATGCTCGTATAAACTCACTGCAGTTGAACTTCTTCTTTTTTTGAGACAGATTGTCACTTTGTTATCCCTGGTAGAGTGCCATGGCATCATAGCTCACAGCAACCTCTGACTCCTAGGCTCAAGAGATTCTCTTGCCTCAGCCTCCTGAGTAGCTAGAATTATAGGCTCCTGCCATAAATGCCTGGCTATTTTTAGAGGCAGGGTCTCACTCTAATTCAGGCTGGGCTCAAATTTGTGAGCTCAGGCAATCCACCCACCTTTGTTTCCCAGAGTTCTAGGAGATGCATGAACCACCATGCCAGGCCTACAGTTGAACTTCTTATCACTGTTCCAAGGCAAGGCTCTCAGCCCACACAGTAGTAACACTGGATGATAATTGGGAAAGAAAGGGATTATTCATCTTCTTTCACTACCCACAGCCATGTCAATTCTTAGGGTGGGAGCTTGTGGCGTGGGCTGAGAAAAAATTCTCAACATAAAGATTAGAAAAGTTTTAAAGCCAGAAAGTTTATTTTATTTCCTGAAGGAAGGGTACAACGAGAAAAGAAAGATGTGTTGACTCTGAGGACAAATAGCCTAGGCTTTTTATCTGGGGTAAAGAGAAAGGACAAAAATAGTTATTATTGTCAGCTGATAATGTCACTGAAACCTTAATACTTGTCCATGAGGCCACATCAGAAGAATAAGAAGGACAAGTGATTGAGGAAAAGGAAAGAGAAAAATATGTTTTTGAGACAGAGTCTTACTTTCTTGTCCCCAGTAGAATGCTGTGGTATCAAAGTCCACAGCAACCTCAAATTCTTGGGCTCAAACCTCAGCCTCCCAAGTAGCTGGGACTAAGGTGCCTGCCACAATACCCAGCTATTTCTTTTTTTTAGAGATGGGTCTGGCTGTTGCTCAGGCTGGTCTCCAACTCCTGAGCTCAAGCAATCCATCCGCCTCAACCTCCCAGAGTACTAAGATTACAGGCGTGAGCCACCACACCCTGCCCCAGGAAATTTATTAATTTGCCAGCAAAGGAGGAAAATATCAGGTTCTCATCTTAAAGTACCAAATTCCTCCCCCATAAGCAAAAATACAGAACTTTTAAGGGGCGGATTCTCAGGTTCAAGGTATCATCCAACTATAGTTGTTGTTGATGGTTCTGATCAATCCATCTCTGGAGGGAAGACAATTCATGATCTCCACTGGGACCTCCCACTGGCACAGACATTCCAGGGACCTTGAAGGAACCTCTGGCTGCCCCTGGAACTCCACTAGGATAGATTGAACGAGCCATCACCTGCAGTACAAAGAACAAAAACATTAGTCTGCCCTGTCCAACCACTGGCCTGAGCCTTGGATGTTGGTTTTAGTTCTAGAAAAGCATGAGAGTCTTTTAAAGTGACAGAAAACATTTTTCCCCTTTTCAGGCAATCCTCTGTTACAAAAACAGAAGCAGCTAGGTGGCGCCTGTGGTTCAAAGGGGTAGGGCGGCCCCAAATGCCAGAGGTGGTTCAAACCCAGCCCTGGTCAAAAACTGCAATAGAAGCAGCTATGAAGCAGCTGTGTCTTTTTTTTTTTTTTTTCTTCTCTGTGAGGCTGACTTATCAGAGTCTTTGGAACATCGTCTGGCAAGTGCAGGAGCTAGGGAAAGGCTACGATCCTATCATTTTAGTTTTTTTAAGGTTGTGAAAAACAAACTCTTTTCTTTTTTGCAGGAGCATTGACCAATTAATTCTAATTTAATAGTGAGTACATGAGTTTGTTTTCCATTCTTGTGATACTTTGATTAGAAGAGTGGTCCCCAGTTCCATCCAGGTTGTTATAAAAGGTATTAGTTCACGTTTTATAGCTGAGTAGTACTCCATGGTATACATAAACCACATTGTATTAATCCGCTCATATATTGATGGACAATTGGGTTGATTCCACATCTTTGTAATTATGACTTGTGCTGTAATAAACATTTGACTGCAGGTGTCTTTTTGATAAAATGGCTTCTTTTCCTTTGGGTATATACTCAATAGTGAGATTGCTGAATTAAATAGTAGGTCTACTTCAGCTCTTTGAGATATCTTCATACTACTTTCTACAGGGGCTGTGCTAGGAAAAAACAAATTCTTAAATCACATATGATTTTTCTCTTCAAAGGGGCAAGTATGTGTTGTGAGTTTTCTCCTTTTTTTTCCTGTTAGATCAATGGTTCTCAACCTGTGGGTTGTGACCCACAGGAACTGTATTAAAGGGCCGTGGCATTAGGAAGGTTGAGAACCACTGTGTTAGATAGTTTATCAGTCAGGCTACCCTATCGCCATTCTTCTTTCTGTTCCCTCTCTGATAATCAGCTCTCTCCACATCGGGAGCTTTCACTCTTATATTATTAGTTCTGCCTTTCCCAGGACATTCTGCCCCTCATCCCCTAACCCCAAGTGATAATCTTCAGATCTCAGCTGAAATGGCACTTCTTCCTAAGAGTCTTCCCTGACCTCTAATCCAAAGTAAGTGTCCCTGCCACATTTTTTTTTGGGGTAATTTTCTGAGCTTTTCCAAAATAGTACTCATTGTCATTGATTGAACTTTCTTTGTTTTGTTTTTTTTTTTGAGATAGAGTCTCACTATGTTGCCCTGGGTAGACTGCTGTGGCGTCACAGCTCACAGCAACCTCAAACCACTGGTTTAAGCCAGTGGTTCTCAACCTTCCTAATGCCACGACCCTTTATTACAGTTCCTCATGTTGTGGTGACCCCCAACCATAAAATTATTTTTGTTGCTACTTCGTAACTGTAATTTTGCTACTGTTACGAATCATAATGGAAATATCTGATATGCAGGATGGTCTTAGGCGACCCCACAGGTTGAGAACCGCTTGCTTAAGCGATTCTCTTGCCTCAGCCCCCCAAGTAGCTGGGACTACAGGTGCCTGCCACAACACCCAGCTATTTTTTGATTGTAGTTGTCATTGTTGTTTAGCAGGCCTGGGCTGGATTCGAACCTGCCATCTCCGGTGTATGTGGCTGGTGCTCTAGCCGCTGAACTACAAGCACCGAGCCAGCTTTCTTTGTTTTTGTGTGACATTACAGATTGTCCCTACTACATCAAGGGGTTATGGGATGATGTCTTACTTTTTTCTTTTTCTTTTTTTTTTTTTGAGATAGAGTCTCACTATGTCATCCTCAGTAGAGTGCTATGGCATCACAGCTCACAACAACCTCAAACTCTTGGGCTTAAGCCATTCTCTTTGCCTCAGCCTCCCAAGTAGCTGTGGCCCACCACAATGCCCAGCTATTTTTTTGTTATAGTTCTCATTGTTGTGTAGCAGGCCTGGGCTGTGTTTGAACCCACCAGCTCCGGTTTATGTGGCTGGGGCCTTAACTTCTGAGCTACAAGCTCCAAGCTATCTTACGTTTTTCATCATTGTATTCCTAATACCTAATCATCTTTTTGTTTCTTACAGTCTTTTTTTCCCCTTTTCTGGTATTACTATAATTTCAGCAGCTTTCTTTTGGTTAGTATTTGCCAGGTATATCCTTTTCTGTATCTACTTTAAGCCTTTCTCATATACAGTATATGGCTTGACTTTGTTTTATTTTTTAATCTATAGTTATGAATTCTCAACAGGGAGATTTCCTCTCATTCTGCCCAAAGTTAATGTCAACAAGGCACGTTTCCTTGCTATCTGCCTTGGCAGGTTGGGTTTTTCCAGCTATTTTTTTTACGAAGGTGTAGTCTTTTGGAGGTTACAACTTTATCTGGGCAGAGGTCTCCTGATCCTTAACTCACTTTGCTTTGGCGACTGTGAGTGTAAAAGGACATGTGACTTGCAAGAGCCCAGACCCCAGGGCATATTTGTCTGAGGCAGTGATTGTGTTGCCCTTGTCTCCTTGCTCTTCTTCCTAGAGCATGCCAGCTTTGCCTTATTGGCCACACTCAACCCTGTGGCCCTTGGGAGAGGTGTTAGGCTGTGGTGGGGAGACCACTGGCCTCAGCGGGCTCTGAATTCTAGGCCCAGACCTATAGAACCTTCTGTGAGAAACTCGGGCCTATCTCATCCCTTCTCCATATCCAGGGACATTTTTTTCTTTTAGACATAGTGCCAAGGGACTGCAAGAATTCTTAAGGTCTGGAAAAAAGAAGCTTATTAGTGCACGAGTAGTCAAATGTCTAAAGGCAAAATATGACACCAATTCAAGTCATATAGCCTTTTTTGGAGAAAGTTTTGTATTAAAGTATAATGTTCACATTTAAAGAATTCTGTATATAGGTATTGTAAGCAGTCAGCTCAAATTTTTACAAAGTGAACATATCTGGTAGCCGGCGCCAAATCAAGAAACAGACCATGACCATGCCCCTGAAGCCTGTCTCGTGCCCTTTGCTCAGAAATGTGACTGCTATTCTGACTTTTCTCTGAGGTGCCTTTTATATTTGAGGCTGGCTTTTCTGGCAGATCTTGGCAGAACTGTGGGTCTGCTCCAAGCTGAGCCAACCTAGTCAGAAGCAGAAGTCCCAGCCTTTCTCAACTCATATGGTTTTCTAAGGTGTTAATATATTTGATATGATGTTGGGGTGGAGACGCTATTAATAAGTGTACTGAGGGCCTCAGGGAATTTTTTATTGTGGTAAAATATATATAAAATATAACATCATTTTATTATGGTAAAATATATGATATAATATTTTAACCATTCGTAAGTAGCATTAAATACATTCAGAGCGTTGTGAAACTGTCACCTCTATCTAACTCAAACTCTGCACCCAGTACACAATACCTCTCTCTTTCTCCCCCTGGCCCTTAGTAACCTCCATTCTACTTTCTGTTTCTATGAATTTGTCTGGTTCACCTTATTTAAGTGGAATCATATAATATTTATATTATTTGTTCTGTGTCAGGCTTATTTCACTTAGCATAATTTTTTTAGAGGTCCATCCATGTTGTAGCATATGTCAAAATCTCATTCCTTTTAATGGCTGAATAGCATTCCATTGTATGTATCCACTACAGTTTGTCTACCCATTCGTCTGTTGTTAGATACTGGATGTTTTGGCTATTCTGAATAATGCTGCTATGAAATGCTGCACAAACATTTCAAATCTTAGAGGTTTTTTTTGTTTTTTTTTTTTGAGACAGAGCCTCAAGCTGTCCCCCTGGGTAGAGTGCTATGGCTTCACTGCTCACAGCAACCTCCCAACTCCTGGGCTCAAGCGAGTCTCCTGCCTCTGCCTCCCAATAGCTGGGACCACAGGCACCCGCCACAACGCCCGGCTATTTTTTGGTTGCAGCCATTATTGTTGTTTGGCAGGTCCAGGCTGGATTTGAACCCGCCACCTTAGGTGTATGTGGCTGGCGCCTTAGCCAATTGAGCCACAGGCACCAAGCCAATCTTAGAGGTTTTTAAATGGCCCTGCAGGGCTCTATTTCTTTCGTCATAAAATTGAGTAATTGAGTAGCTTCCAGCTCTAACACTTTATGAAATGAATGGCTTCCAAAAGGACCAAGAGAGTTGGAAGGTCAAAGGTGCATGTAAAAAAGTGACCTCCCTCCCATAATGCCAGGGTTTCTTCTGTGCCCACTAATGTGGGGCCCAGGGCACTGTGTGAGCAGCTCTTCTGGTGAGAGTGTGGCTGAGGCTGAACCCTCCCTTTACAGCTACAAGCCTCCAGAAGCAAAAGGAGGGAGATGTGTTCAAATTGAGCCCAGCAGCCAGGATGTGACCCCCTCCAAACCAGGTGCTAATCTCCCCTGCCAACTGGGGAATCTCAGGGTGGGGTTCCTGACTGGGAACTACCCTTGAGGGAAAGACTTTGGTAGTGAGTCTTTTTTTTTTTAAACAGGAGCTTCAAGCTGTCCCCCTGGGTAGAGTGCTGTGGCATCACAGCTCACAGCAACCTCCAACTCCTGGGCTCAAGCATATCTCTTGCCTCAGCCTCCCAAGTAGCTGGGACCACAGACGCCTGCCACAACGCCCGCCTATTTTTTGGTTGCAGCCATCATTGTTGTTTGGTGGGCCTGGGCTGGATTCAAACCTGCCACCTTGGGTGTACGTTGCTGGCGCCTTAGCCACTTGAGCCACAGGTGCCGATCTGGTAGAGAGTCTTTTTATGGGGCATCCACTCTCACCATTGGTGGCCAGAGCCTCAGACTTCAACTGATGCCTACAAGGCCTGTCCCTATAACTGAGCTAAGCCTGGGAGGCTCAGCGACTGACTCACAATCTACTCTGGAGGTTGCTGGCATAGTATTAGCATTCTTGAACAAGTCAACATTTAAAAATCAGAAGTTTTGGCCGGACGTAGTGGCTCACGCCTATAAACCTAGCACTCTGGGAGGCTGAGGTGTCTTGTTTGACCTCAGGAGTTCAAGACCAGCCTGAGTAAGAGCAAGACTCCAACTCTGAAAAAATACCCAAGTGGGCCAGGTGCCAGTAGTCCCAGCTACTCAGGAGACTGAGGCAAGGGGATCATTTGAGCCTAAGAGTTTGAGGTTGCTGTGAGCGATGATGCCACGGCACTCCACCTAGGGAGACAGAGTGAGACTCTGTCTCAAATAAATGAATACAATTTTTTAAAGATCAGAAGTTTTCACTTAAAATCCAGATTTCTAGTTCTTTTCTAAAATAGTCAGAAGAGCTAGTGGTCCTTGCATGCCAGCAGTGGCTGCCCCTCTAGGTAAGATTAAAAAACCAGTCTCAGGTGGCGCCTGTGGCTCAAAGGATAGGACACCGTCCCCATGTGCTGGAGGTGGCTGGTTCAAATCCAGCCCCGGCCAAAACTGCAAAAAAAACCAACCAAACAAACAAAACAAAAAAAACACAGTCTCACAGGCACCCTGGCGCCTTTACTCATCCTGGGCACCCGAGCCCTTACAAGTATACTTAAATCCCTTCCAAACATCCAAGAAACACTGATAAGCCCCTAAAAGTGAAAGATCACATTCCAGAACTTGTCGGCTGACTCATACGTAATAGTGAGAATGTAGGTGCTA
>CAUYQV010106188.1:0-11887 GCA_963574575.1 Galagoides demidoff
CCTCCTTATAAAATTTTCGCCCAGGCCTATTTCTTCAACAGTTTTCCCTACACTTTCTTCTAACGTTTTTATAGTTTCATGTCTTAAATTTAAGTCTTTAATCCAGTGAGAATCTATCTTAGTTAGTGGTGACAGGTGTGGGTCTAGTTTCAGTTTTCTGCATGTCACTAGTCAGTTCGTCCAGCACCATTTGTTGAATAGGGAATCTTTTCCCCATTCAATGTTTTTAATTGGCTTGTCAAAAATCATATAGCGGTAAGTAGCCGGGTTCAGCTCTTGGTTCTCTATTCTGTTCCACACATCTACCTCTCTGTTTTTGTGCCAGTACCATGCTGTTTTGATCACTATCGATTTATAGTATAATAGTATAGTCTGATGTCTGGTAGCGTGATCCCTCCTGCTTTGTTTTTGTTTCTGAGTATTGTTTTGGCTATTCGAGGTTTAAGCCCCTTTGGTCTAGGGGAGCAGGAATGAGGCTCTTAACTTGGTTCCATGTTTTCACCGACTCTCTCCAAGCCCACCTGTGCAAAGTTTGAGGAATAAAAACTAAAACTAAGGGTATTTTGGTAGATAATATTCACAAGGTTGGTGCTGGAGTTTCAATCAGAATCACCTTGCTGACTACTATTTGATAGGTAGTTCAAGGAAAAGTAAACTTTTTTTTTACTTTAAGATTCTGAAAAAGCAGTGTTTTAGGTAAGGGTTGAAGGAATCATGAAATTGGATTAAAGTAATGGAAAAGGAAAACATAGGACAGAGTAAGAAAACATTTAAAGTAGAATAAATGGTTTTCTAGGGGTTCTCAACCTTCCTTTTAAAAAATTGTTTTAAATTAAATCATAGCTGTGTACATTGATACTGTCATGGGGTACAGTGTGCTGTTTTTATACACAATTTGAAATATTTTCATCAAACTGGTTAACCTAACCTTCATGTCATTTTCTTAGTTACTGTGTTAGGACATTTATATTCTACCTTTAGAAAAATTTACACATACCCTTATAAGATAGATCATAGGCATGATCCCACAATTCACCCTCCCTCCATCTATCCTCCCCCATCCCCTCCCCTTCCTCTCCCCTTTCCCCATATTGTTGGGCTATAATTGGGTTATAGCTTTCCTATGAAAGCTATAGATTAGTTTCATAATAGAGCTGAGTACATTGGATACTTTTCCTTCCATTCTGAGATACTTTGCTAAGAAGAATATTTTCCAGCTCCATCCATGTAAACATGAAGGAGGTAAAGTCTCCATCCTTCATTAGGGTTGCATAGTATCCATGGTGTACATATACCACAATTTATTGATCCATTTGTGTCTCAGCCTTCCTAATGCCGCAATGTATTTTCATTGTTAAAAAGTACAATAGTATTCCATGGTGTACATATACTACAATTTATTGATCCATTCATATCTCAACCTTCCTAATGTTGCAATGTATTTTCATGGTGACCCACAGGTTGAGAACCACTGGTTTAGACCATTTAAAGCTGTTCAAATAAAAAACAGATAAACAGTTTTTAAAGAGTATCCTACATAAAACAATCTTTTCCCTTTTTATCATAAGAATGAATAACATACTATATAGACTTTACATACAAATTACAAAATGAGAAAGTATTAAATGATTATAAGATGTAAAGTTGTTGGACAAATTGGTAATTCCATTATGCATTATTACACATTTTATTTATTTTATTTTAAAGAAGCCAGAGAGCCGTAGAGCCTTCCTGAAATGACTGAGATTGAGGAATACCTAATTAGACTAAATCAGTGTACCCCAAAGTCCAACCGGATTCTGACCGCAGCATTCATTCACGATAGATAAGATCATACAGCATTAGTGATTGGTTTTAATTAAAACACAAATTAATTAAAATTCGAATAGACATTCAAACTTGTCAAGTAATAGTTTTCATTTTTTCAAAAGATCGTTTTTACAATCTTTAATTCTATGTACTACATGCCTGTTCTTTCATCAATTTCCTATAATTATTTCAATCTGCCCTCTGATTGTAGGAGATAGTTTTCAACTTTTTGAGACAATAGAAGCCGTCAACTGAAGAACACTTTTATTTTCTTGAAACCAAATCCACTAAGCTACGTATTACAATTTCTTTGTCTTTTTTCCCATTATCACAAGGTAAAGGCATCTCGGAATGATAAAGACTGAACTCTCCATATACGCCTGAATCCCGCTCCTCTTGCTTCCTTAGGGACCGGACTCTTCTGGAATTTCCCTCTGTTCCTCCATCACCAGTCTTCCTGTTTCTCACCTTGCTTGTTGATCGCCTCATTTCTTTTCTCCTCTCTCCTATCTCCTTCCTTTTCTTTTCCCCTCCCACCTACAACTTTACAAATAATGTATATTCTCTAATGTCTAATGGCAAACAGTGAATGGCATGGCAGCTAGTCAGTTACCAAAGCCAAACGCTGGTTCATTGCCTTACCCACTCCTCCTCTCCACTTGTGTCGTCTTCAACACCATGTTATTGTGTTTCTACCTTCAAAATTCATCACAAATCCACACCCCTCCCCACATTCTTACATCATCCTTTTCCCAGACAACTGAGCACTTGTGGTTAAGCTTCTATTCATGCTCTGCTAACAATAAGGGCTAAATTCAGCAATGACACACATCAGATCATGTTAGCCTGAGCTTCAGGCCATGGCCTTACTGAACATGCAGGACCCGCCCACCTGCTGTGTTCTGGTCACGCTGCATTAACTGGAGATAGTTTTTCATAGCACATATTTCCTATCACAGCTCCTTTGCATGTATGTTTTTTGTGTGTGGGTGTGTCTGAGCAAAATAGTATCCTTCTTTACCTCAATCTCTCATACACCTAGTTTTTTTGGAATTCAAACATATATTTCATTAAGAAACTGAACTGACCATTGAAATAAATCTCCACATTATCCTGTATGATTTAATTTTTATCACTATTTACTTTCTATGTATACCTATTTCATCTATGTATACCTATTCATCTATTCAACTATCTATGTATTAACTTTTTATTATATTCACTTTACTACATTTTAACTTTCCTAAAAGGTAGAAACTGTGATTTTTAATTTAGTATTCTTTTTTTTTTAACAGAGTCTCACTCTGTTGCCCTGGCTGGAGTGCTGTGGAGTCAGCCTCACTCAGAACAACCTTATCTTCCTGGGCTAAAGTGATTCTCCTGCCTCACCTTCCTAAGTGGGACTACTGGTGTCCGCCACAATGCCCAGCTAATTTTTCTTTTTTTTGGTAGAGACAGGGGTCTCATTCATTCTCTCCAACTCCTGAGCTCAAAAGATCCTTTGGCTTTCGCCTCCTGGAATGCTAGGGCTGTACGTGTGAGCTACCACACTCAGTCTAATTTAGTATTGCATGTATATACCTATTGGGAATACTGGCACTCAGGTACTTACTAAAGTTGAAACAATTACTCCTATAACATATTTTACTTAACCAAGAAATGGGGTATTGGATGTAGAAAACGTAATTATAAGTCTCCCTGATTCCTGAGGATGCTGGAACACAATCTCTGAGCATATCTATTACTTCTGGTTAAAGGTTTCTAAGCATACTTGAGGCTTCAGGTAGGGGGTACGGAATAACATTACTATTTGCTGATAGGTAGGGCTGGAACAAGTAGGGACATACATTTGTTCCAATAAAAATTAATCTTTAGAGTCATTCAGCACTTAGCAATAATCCTAGTTGCATTTTAGATAACATGATCAGGATTTCTTTTGTGTCTCTGCCAGAAACTTTTATTTTTAACGTCAAGTTGATTAAGTTTATTTGAAACAGCTGGATTCTGGGTTCTAGCAGCAGCAGAGGCTGGAGGAGGAAAGCATCTTAGAATCAGACTCTTTTGGATTGAATGCTGGTATTTCTGCTTTTTAACCAGGAAGCCTTTGAGAGTTATTTCTTTTAAGAAATACTATCCGAAATCCTATCAGGACCCAATTACATCATAGGGTTTCGAGATTATTTAATCAGATAATATATATCAAATTATGTTCTAAACCATGGAATGAAAATGTAACATATAATGGATACATAAAAATTTTGTTCTTTTCGTCCAAAGTTTAGGATAGATTTGTGAGAGCTGATGCCATTGTAAAGCAATGCATCCATAGATGAGCTATGATCTGCACAGGCATATAAATAAATCTTTTGTCTTTTGTCTTGGAAGCTTCCCACACACATCTGTTTCTTTCCATAGATATCATTTAAGATGATGAATGATTTAAGTTGCATATCAGTTCGAAGAAAATCCACTGAAAGCTGAAATACGTGTACATTTTCTTTGCAGTAATTTTGATTAAGGTGTTTTTAATTAAGGGATATTTATTTATACAACTAAAAGGTCAGCAAAATGGAAAGAAAGGTCTGAACAGAATCTATTTGGTAATGCAAAAATTATGAATGTTCACTGTTTTAAGCTCCGCCAAAGTGAGAAAAAACCTGTAGGATATAGAAAATAGCCTTCTTCACTACTGAACACTGACTTGAGAATCCATTTTCTTCCCTGTGGGTGATGGTTGCTATAGTTCTTTTAGGAATCCCAAAAATTTCATGGTATATAAAAAACGTAGATGATGGATTTCAGCATGGACTTTACATTTTGGCCAGAGGATCATTTTTCTATTAACGATATTGGGTACTAAGAAAAATCTTTCAGCAAATTGTTACCTGATATAAAACAAATTGATGCCCAGACCATGACTAGGTCTGTTTGGTTTGTGTCCAACAACAAAAGTTGGTTGTAGCCGGGTCAAGTAGTAACAAACTGGTCTAGTAGCCTCTGCTTGAGAAAGTGCCCAACGCATTTTACGCTCACCAAAGTGGATATAAAGTTGGCACTTACTTGGCTCAACATTTTAACTTTAAAAAATTCTCTTGACACCCTGACACAAGGAATAACTATTCCGAAGTTTATTCTCCCATGTTCTATAGGATAAATTACTCGTAAGGTATTTTGAAGGTTTCCTCACTATTTTCCCTTTTGATGCAAACCATTAAGCTAACTATAAGCAGGATGACCATGCTTTACTATTGGTCTATTTCGCAGTTACCTGAAGTCTTATTCCTAACCTACAGCAATTCCTGAGACTTCATCATCTTTCCATGACTGAATATGATATTCAGTTTTAGCTAATACTGAATGTTTCTTATGTGGTAAGATACAAAAACACTAAAGTTTGCAAAATAGAGAACGCTGATGGAAGTCATATGGTCATTTAGGAGTTGACGCAAATTATAAGATGTGCTGGGAAAATCAGATTTTAGGTTCAATTAGGAGAATGATATATTTCTGACCATTTTTAAACCCATGAACTGAGAAGAAAAACAGCCTAAAAATGTATTGCTATGTTCTCCTTTAACTTGCGATTAACAGGTACATGACAGCGAGGCTCCTTGCTAGTGTTTCCGAGTTCTGAAAGGTGTGGCCTGCCTTTTAAGTGACAAAACCAATGTCATCATGCTCATTATACTTCTGATATTTTGATGCTTCAGGATTCATATGCTCGAAAATCCTGGATCTAAACTAAACGAAACCTTACTACAGTACCAAACCTGGATTCCATTAGTGGGAAGTTGCATTGAGAATGATATTTCAAGGTCCTCAAACTTTTTCTTATCCTCAAAGGTAAAAGCATTTTTATTTAAATATTTGGGAATGTTTGCCTCATTTGTTTTTCTTCTCCTGTGCCACTTCATGTGGATGTTACTGTGTGCCTTGGCCACGTCGGCCTGCTGGGGGACGCAGTTCCGTGGCCTCTTTCTCCTTTCACAGACCTTGCTGCTGCTTTCACATTTACATTTTGTTTCAAGCTCTCATTGGACCCCAGGCCAACACAACTTCTTGTTTTGATTCACTACAATGTATGGCGGTAAGAATTTGCACTGGCCACTTGGCTGCAGACCCTTTTGGTGGGCTTGGATCATGGTCAAGCCTCTCTCACCAATCCCTTGGTGGCTAAGCTCGTGTAACCCTGCGTGGCTGACATGACCTGCACTAGTTGTATCCCAGCCATTGTTATTACAAGGGGAACTGCTTGACAGGGCTTTGAGAGTAGACTGTAGGGGTGTGCTTGTGATCCCCAAGCACCAGGATTAATGACGGTCAGTCACACAGACGTCTGTTGTATTATATTTTAGACATATTACCTATCGAAAATATTTTAGAATAACATTATGGTAAACATTAACCATGACTGTGACAAATACACACCATAAAGTATTCTCTAGTCCATTTTCTGGAAAACTACTTTCAAGAGGGTGATATTTACTCAATAATATTCTACATGGTCAGTGGGAGGTGAATTTTTCTTTTAACTAGGTGGAACAAATGTGTATAAAAGACTGAAATATGTAATGAACCTCTAAGTACATGTATTTGTAGTATTCACATATTCTAAGCTGGATATTTACTCAATGGAAAATATTACATTACCAAGATAAGAGAGGAAATAATGGAAGAAGTGACACTGGATTGCATTTGTATTCCTGAGGAACAAGGTCAGGGTCATAATTGTCTTAGCATTTCAAACATTTAGCATACTGCCTTTCTCAGAGTAAGCTGAATCGCTCTTTTAAATTTCAAATTAATATGAGGATACAATTTTTTTTTTTTTTTTGCAGTTTTTGGCCAGGGTTGGGTTTGAACCTGCCACCTCTGGCATATGGGGCCAGCGCCCTACTCCACTGAGCCACAGGTGCCACCCAAGGGTACACATTTTTAAGTTACTTCTAAGGTAAAGTCCAAGTTGTAGCGAGTGTGCTGAATACCCTCAAAGTGCGCACATGAATTAGGTGAGAGGCTGCCAATCGCCTCCCTCTTCCCCCTCCTTACCTCTCTTCTCCTCCCCCACCCCCTTGCTAGATTACATTTGTGTTTTATCATTTGTGTGGCCATGTCCTTGAATATCTTCATACGTGAATCCATAAGATTGTTTTTTATTTATGCCATCAGCCACTTGTCTCTTCCCTTTTAAGTTCCTTTGTATTATACGGTCACATACAAAAAAAAAAAATCTTGGCAAGTTTTTCACTGTCTGGAGATAAAGGGACAAAATACGTGTATTCCTAGAAGCCCTAATTTAGTTAGAATGTTTTCGTGTATGAGAAATTAATGTCAATAATGCAATGCCTCTAAAAGTGACTCCTCATACGTTTACTATGATACATTTTTTGTACCTCTCCAATTTACCAAGTGTGAGCTTCAAGATTTTGTTGAAAATTAAAAATGTGTCTCTGAAATCCCAAAGGAATACATAGAAGTTAAAATGTAATTAGCACTGTATTTTAACAAAATTTGAGACGGTTCTTCCCCAAGATACTGTGGAATATGAGCTGCAGATGTGTTTACTCTGGCAAAAGACTCAAGATTAAAATTCCCATAAACAGACTGAAAGAGCCATTTCCACCCTAAAATCCTATATTTCAAATCTCACATTACTTTCAGAATGACTATTCCAGTGCATCAACTAGGGTAGGTGTTTAGAGAGTTGTTTTAAGGGAAACAGATATGAATGTATCCAAACTGTTTCTTAAAAGAGGAAAATTTGAAAAGCATTTACAGTTAAGATTACTCTTGAAGAAACAAATCAATGATAATACCTGGTGTCTGATGCTGCAAATGTAACATATGGTAGCTCAGACTCCATTTGGCTTCCACACAGGTTAACACCCATCGACCAGAACATGAGAAAATGAAAAGTAGCAAGCAAGAGCCATTGAGGTCCCTGGACACTGGGTAGATCATAAACACTGTCGCGCGCTCTCTCTCTCCCCTCTTTCTCATCTCCCTCTCACACACACAGGATTTCATGGCATTTTAAAGTTATAAAAGAGATTTTTCTCTCTAGTTTTATTTAGCAGGATTTCAGCATATCAAACTATGGCATGATCTTATCTTTTTAATACTAATAACAATGGAATCTTCAATTGCTACAGCTGGAGAAGAACACATTTGTCATCATTCATGATTTTAACTTTAAGGCAAGTGTAAAACATTCAAAACAAACAAAGTAGTGGCGAGTGAAGAGTATGTGAAACTTACATGGCCACAGCAACTAAGGGAGAAGGATGGTTTTTCTCCTTCTCTCCACCCCTGAATTGTTGCCATGAAGCAAGAAAGACCAGCGTTACCAGATCACAAAAGAATCTAGAAATTAGAATTTTTGCTTGAAACTTCCCCATTATTAATTCTTGCTATTTTTTCCCACTCATAAAGATTTTAGACAAAAAGAAAAAAAAAGCAAAATAAATAAACAAAAGCATCTGCCAGCCATATTCAGCTTGAGGGCTGCCAACTTATGGCCTCTCTTGAAGCCAGTCCATTTGCTCCATTGTCAATGCCTTGAGCTGGGATCTCCATGTATAAATCTCCCTGGGCCACAATGTTTCCAGAAAATATTTTTTGACTTGATAAATGACTTATTATGCTTTCTGAACTCTTACATAACAAAATCATATTTATCTTACATATTTATACTTTAACTTATTCTCAAAATAAATAATAATATTTAATAATAGCAAATAGTTACTATCTCATACTCTAAAAGTATTCGCCATTACTATCACAATACGATTCTTTGTATTAACTTTTAAACTGGCTGAAGAAATAATGGAGTTTTAGATTCAGGAGAAATTCTATTGTCATGTCACAGTCAATTAACTGGTCAATGTTATTATTTAACAGAGGTAGAAAAGTAGGCTGTAAACATATGTGTTTTCCAAACAAATTACTCAACTGTTGTGTGTCACGCATTCCTTACTCTCATCTCTGTTTGAAGAAAAATCAACATGTGTAAGCAAACCATTACTAGAATTTATCATTCAAAGCAAATCTCTAACCACATCTATCAAAGTTATTCTTAATTTTTAGGTCTCCTCCACGTCCTGTTTTGAGTGATCCCGTACTGGAAATAGCCTCTTTATCTTGTTGCTTGCATACCAGAAGGCATTGGTATGGAAAGATCCAAGCAGTTCAGCTGGTGGGTGAAGGTCTTTGTCATAATGAAGTGCTTTACATAAATTTTTATACTGGAAACTATAAGGATATTTATAAGAAAACTGCTGGTTTTCTGTTACTTATTGAAAATATATTATTTAATATCCCTGTGCCTAAAACAGCTTCCCACTCTTTCCTGTCAGGCAAATTCCTATTATTGATCCTTCAAGTGACTGATCATCTCCTATACAAAGTTGTCTTAAACTCTGAGAGAGAATTAGCCTCTCCTTCCTTAGTAAGACCATGGCGTGTGTATGTATTTATGGATGGATGTATGTGTGTGTTTCTTTTACTATTTTCTCACTAGTTTTGCCTGGACCTGGACAGGTTTTTATAGAATTACATGACTTAAGGTAATGTCCAGCATCTATAATAACATCTGGCATATTGGATTTACTAAATTCATGTTTTTTAAGTAACTAAATGACTGAATAACCAACAAGTACAAATCAAGATCTTTATCATTAAAATTAATCACCTTCCAATATATTTTGAAATATGGATTCTGGAGTACATTATCAAGTGAATATGTGACTTGAAATTTACCTAATTTTACACTGTTATATGAGTGTATTGCTGTGTTTTGCATCTTGTGGTATCAAGATGTTAAACAACGCATGTATAAAAGGAAAAACAGGACTATATATAGTTTTTAAAGGTCCGTGTTTTAGCATTTAAAAACACTTACAGAGCACTGCTAATATGCCAGATGCTTTAAAATGTGAGGGGAAATCAAGAGAAGGCATCTGAAGTACAGAAAGAGAAAATTTGCGACATATAACAATAAAGAAAGAATCCTTAAAATATATAGAATCTTTGCACCCTAAGAAAGACATTGAAAATAGAGAGCATCAGCTTGTGATTACTTTACTTAGAAATTATGCAGAATCTACATACACAGTGGAACCTCTGTAGTTGACCATCTTCCTACATTAACCGCCTCCTTATGTTGACTTATGCCTCAAAGATGGACATACACCACACCTGTGTATCAGGACTGTAGGCCTCTCTATGTTGACCACCTGTTACAATCCCTTGGGTAGTCAACTCCCAGAGTCCTATGGTGTATGCTAAAAATCTAACACACTTTTGGTGACACCTGCGGCTGAAGGAGTAGGGTGCCAGCCCCATATACCGGAGGTGGTGGGTTCAAACCTGGTCCTGGCCAAAAAAAAAAGAAAAAAAATAAATCTAACACACTTAATGCAGCACATACACATGTTGGTAGAAAAACCTTCATTATCTGCTCTCTAGACCCCCAGAACAGAGAAAGTGGATGAAATATAACTAACCACAGCTGTTTAAGAACAGGAATCATGGTTTAAACTAAGATTAATGTGGAAATAGAGATTCAAGGTTTTCCTTGTATCTTCACATTGTTTTCTGCCCTTTCATCTCATTCCGACTTTTGCAACTCTGTCTTTCAGACAATATTCAAATAGCAAGAATTATACACCACACAATAGATTACGAATACCAAATTTCCAATATAGATGTTCTTTCCTTAAATAGATGTTTATATTGGAAGGCAATAGGTAGATATTGAGTTTTCATGTTTAATAAACTGGATAAAATGTGTTCTTGTTTTAAAGCAGTAAAGCTTAGATTGAGTTAAAATATAGGTAATCTGTTTGGGGGCTAACTATAAAAGTTTAAGAAATCCATTACAAACAAAATACATATATGTAAATAAAAGTTTATCTCTTTATTTTGTTGAAATATCTTTTCTACCTCACCTATTCTATATCAGTAATGGGAATTTTAAAAATTCTTTTTCAGATCAGGAAAATTAAAAAATGGTGTGAGATGACTATAAATAATAATGTAATCCAGGACGAGAGGGGAGAAGGGCGGATGGGTGGAGGGAGGGTGACTGGAAAGATCACCTATATGGTCTGTCTAACAAGGGTACAAGTGAACTTTTCCAGAACTAGAGTATAAATATTTTAACACAATAACTAAGTAAATGACACAAAGTCTATGTTGACCAGTTTGATGAAAATATTTCAAATCATGTATGAAAACACTACACTATACCCCATTTTTGCATTGATGTATACAGCTATCATTTAATAAAAAAGAAAAAGAAAAAGAAAAAAGAAACGTTCTATAGAAGATATGGAAGTTTGCATTGTAATGTTCTGTTTTCATTACTATGTTGTTTTGAATTTAATCTAAAATTAATGAGAGCTATTCAGTCAGTAACACATTAGGAACATTGTTAATGCAGATTTTATACTCTTGTGTGCTCTCTTTTATTGACAACTAGATTTATTCAACTTTCCGCAACTGAAAATTATTGCAATCATTTATAAGATGTAAATTGGTATATAGCAAACAAACTTTCTACTTTTCAGATGAAGCAATTGAGCATTAGAAATATCAAACCAGGCCAGGAATGGCAGCTCATGTCTGTATTCCTAGCACTTTGGGAGGCTAAGGCAGGAGGATTTCTTGAGGGCAGGAGTTCAGGACCAGCTTCAATAAGAGTGAGGCTACATCTCTACCAAAAATAGAAAAATGAGCCCCAGCACAGAGTGCGTGCCTATAGTCCCAGCTACACAGGAGGCTGAGGCAGGAGGTCTGCTGGAACCCAAGAGTTTGAGGTTATTATTAGCTATGTTGATGCCTCTGAATTCTATCCTGGGCAAGAAAGAAAGACCCTATCTCTATAAAAATAATAAAAAATATCAAAAAGATGCCCAAAGTAATATACCTCAAAGACATTAAGTATTTTTGACAGATTTTTATGTGCATGGCAGGAGGCATCAAAATGAATGTTCTTTGCAGGCATTCATTCATTTGTTCAGTAATTATTTACTTAAGAAATAATAGGCACACAGTATGTGTTTGACCCTGAACTAGT
>CAUYQV010106189.1:0-18208 GCA_963574575.1 Galagoides demidoff
TGAGTTACCAGGAATGGAATGGCGGAGCTGTAGGGTGCGGCCCTGTAAGCTAGAGGTTAAGAAATGCAGTAAACAGCTAGGAATGGGGTTTGGGCAGGCTTGTACAGTGAACAGCAAAATGGAGTTAGTCTGGCCCTCTCAAAACTAGGGAAGTCCAGACAGAGATTGGTCTCAGGGAAAGAAGCATCATAAAGAACCCCAACCACACCCATGCGTTCTTTTGGGGTTTCACGAGAGACAGACAGTGGAGCCACAGGTGTAGTCTCGCATCTGGAATTATTATGATGAAAGACAGACTACTTCTGTGGTAGAAGTAGCAAAGCCTTATTGTTCAAGACTACCTTTTATAGCAGGCTGGTCATGTACACATTATTAATTAACAAGCAAAGCATTCATACTGTGGTGAGAAAAGTAAGAGCAGTTCAAGAGAGTCTGTCCTGGCCACCCTGTGTAGGCCTCAGCCAAGCCGCAGGCGTTTCCATTGTCTGAGTGTTTCTCCCCTGACATACTAAGGGCCTAGATTGTAATCTATGATGTTATGTCTCATTCTTTATTTGATGACTCTCACTCTCTGTCTTATGACCCTCACGTGCACTCCCACCCTGAAAGGTGGATAAAAGAGAGGCAAGAGATTGAGTCAGGAGGCTCAGTTTTGGGAAACACGCTGGTGTTCCGAGTACCCGCAGCCGAATAAACCCGCTTCCTCTAATCAACTGGTGCCTGGAGTCTTCTGTCTGCGTCAGTTTCCTGCTACAGTACTACTTTTCTAAAGTTAGTTCAACCTTTAAAAAGACACGAAGTTTGAAACCTTGAGACAGCTGTAAAAGGGAGTAAGTCTAGAGACTTGAGACTACCAAGAGGGGAGTAAAACTTTGGAGTTTTACTATGTACTCATTGTTTTACAGAAAGCAGGTTCATGGCTTCTGTCTTTGGCAACCTGGAGTCCTGCCTAGTTTTCCTAAGAGTTCACTTATCAACCCTTAGTCTGTGTCTCTACAGAAAGTTCCTTAACCCTTTCTTTGCAGGCTTAACAGCCACATGGTCAGAGTCACTGGAGATGGGTTTTTATGCCCTAATCCCCCGGCCCTGTTCCATGCTGACCAGGGATACTGGGTCATTGACAAAGTTGCCTTCCACAGAAGTCTGTCCACCTGCTTCTGGAGCTTAGAGTGAGCACACAGTTTGTGGGGCTCTATCCCACACCCATGGTGAGCAGAATTGTGGGGTTGGAAGTGCGAGGGTATTGCCCCATCCAGGCAACACTTAGTGAAGTTGTGGGGACAAAGCCACTGCCAAGTGTCTCCACTAGGGTAATGCCCAGGGGAACCATAGTACCAGGACTGCCACCAAGACCCCACAACCACAGACCAACCAAGGCCAACTAGGGTCAGCCGTGTAGACTGGGCCCACACAAGCCACAAGCAGAAGAACACCCAAGTCCTTGGGGACCCAGCCCCCACCACAAGATTGGAGACGATGCTGGATATAGACTCAAAGGAGATTATTCTGGAGCATTTAGACCCAATGTCTGCTTTCTTAGGTTTCAAATTGCTTGGGCCTATCACCCCTTTCCTCTTCCTTATTTCTCCCTTTTGAATGGGAACGTGTACCCTGTTCTGGGCCCATCATTGTATCTTGGAAGGATATAAACTGTTTGGATTTCACAGGCTCACAGACAGGACTTGTACTTTTCAGCCAGTGCTACAGTCACTTAATACTTTGTGGCCATGAGCATGAAAAGAATGTATTTGTATGTCTGAAAAGGGATTAAGTTTTACAGGCCCAGGGGTGGAATGCTGTCATTTTCATGTCCCCTCCAAAACTCAAATTCAAAGTTAATTCCCAGTGTGGCAGTACCAGGGAAGGGAGGTTTAAGAGGTTACCAAATCATAGGTCTCTGCCCTCAGCAATGGATAAATTCATTCATGGATTAACAGGTGAATAACTTCATGGCTACCAGAGGAGGGTAACAGCTGGCCCTATGAGACAATGAAGAGAGACCTGAGCCAGACCATTAGTGCAGTCAGCCTCCTCACCCTGTAATGCCCACATCCCTCTGGAGCAGCGAGAGAGCCCCTACCAAAAAGGAGACCCTCACCAGCTACAGCCCATGACCTTTGACTTCTCAGTCTCCAGAACAAATCCATGCCTTTTCTTTATAAATTAAAGAAATACACAAAGGAGCAGAATAACATGCTTACATGTAATAAGAGCATACTAGAGGTATATTAAAAACTGTAAAAATTGCAATCTATTTCAAAAAGAATTTTTTGATATTCTTAAACTTATGTTACATGGGGGAAAACATGAGTCAGAATGGTAAGCCTCAGAAATGAATTAAAAGAACTCATGACAAATTTGTTATCAAAGAAAAAATATTTTCAGAATAAAAGGTAGACTAAGAATGAGAACAAAAGTAAACACAAATAGAGCACATGAAGTGAAATAAAATAAAAACATAAAAAATTTTAAATAAAAATTTTATTAAAAAATAGATAAAAAGAACCCAGAGAAACTGATTAATACTGAAGATCATCAAAGACCAAACATATGGATAATACAAATACTCAAAGAAGAACACTGGAACAAGGGAAAAGATTACATACTAGTACATCCTACCTAATTCAAGAAAACCTAGTAAGAAATTAAAATATGTGTAAACATATATTGAAGTAGCATAGTGGAATACCACAAATATCAAATCCAAATTAGAATAAACAGTACACTTGGTAATAAAATTATTAGACAGGAAGGAAAGAAGGAAAAGAGGGAGGGAAGAAAGAATGAAAAAGTAAGTGAGGAAGGAAAGAAGAAAGGAAAGGAAGGGGAGGTAGGAGGAGAGTTAGAATAACACTTTCAATTCAATAAGTACCCACGGGCATCTAGAAAAATATATTTGTTATATAATAACGCATTGGGCTTTAGTGATTTGTTCACCTAATAATTAAGAAGTAACATCAAACACCTACCTGGGCAGCTTGCTCTGCCTGTGCCTTCAGAAGCTCACTTTCTTTTTTTTTTTTTTTGAGACGGAGCCTCAAGCTATCCCCCTGGGTAGAGTGCCATGGCATCACAGCTCATAGCAACCTCCAACTCCTGGACTCAAGTGAGTCTCCTGCCTCAGCCTCCCAAGTAGCTGGGACCACAGGTGCCTGCCACAATGCCCAGCCATTTTTTTTTTTTTTTTGGTTGCAGCCAGCATTGTAGTTTGGCAGGCCAGGCTGGGGATTCGAACCCGCCACCTTGGGTGTATGTGGCTGGCGCCTTAGCCGCTTAAGCCACAAGCACCAAGCTGAAGCTCACTTTCTAAAGTAGTAATTAATTCCTCCTTCTCCTGGAGTTTAATTTTTATTTTCATCTCTTCCTCTGTAGAATTCTATTCATGCAGAAAATGCAAGTTATAAAGTCATTTCATTACAAGAATACCAATTAGGGCCCAGTGCAGTGGTTCACACCTGTAATCCTAGCAGTCTGGGAGGCTGATGTGGGTGGATTGCCTGAGCTCATGGGTTCACGCAATTCTCCAGCTTCATCCCCACCACCAGGCTCCAGTAGGTAGGACAACACGCAACCACTACAATGCCTGTATACTTTTTCTATTTTTAGTAGCAATGAGGTATCAATCTCATTAGGTTCGTCTCTCACACTCCTAAGCTCAAGCAATAGTTCCACCTTGGGTCCCAGAGAACTAGGATTAGAGGTGTGAGCCACCACACCCAGCCTAAAGAATATTAAAAAAAAATTCGGGTATACTAAAAAATACACACATATTTCATGTCCTTAAAAGCAATGGAAGAGCAGTCAGATCCTGCACTCACATGTAAGCCACAGGAAGTGCTTTCATTTTCACTGCAACCTAGAAGGAATATCAGTGAAAAGTAAGGTCCTTCTGGAAATTACAACCAAGAACAGGCATAGTGGCTCTCAACTGTATATCTAGTACTCCTGGAGCCAAGAAGAGAGGACTGCTTTAGTTCACAAGTTCGAGCCTAGCCTGAGTAAGTATGAGAACTCCCCTGTACTAAAAAAATAAAAACAATATTAGCCAGGCAATGCAGAGAAACATGTAGTCCCAGCTATTTGGAGGCTGAGATAGAAAAATCACTTGACAACAGTAGTTTAACATTGCTCTGAGCTAGGCTGATGTCATGGCACTGCAGTGTGAGGCAAAAGAGTGATATTCTTATAAGAAAATAAAAATTAAAAAATAAGAAAAACAAAAAGACAGATGCCTTCCCTTGCTGTAAGAAGAAAAAGAAACCCAGGCTTCTCAGAAATCATTTGCAATGAAGCTGAGCTTCTTTAATCACACTGTATTGTGTGGTTTCCTCCCAGAACTTGGACCTCTGACCAGTGTTACCTGCTTCACTCACTCCAACCCACCTGGGTGCTTGACTAGTGTCTGCTGTGTCTTCACCTTCCAGGGTTCTTTGCTTTGCTCCAGACAAGTGATGAGGTCTGGCTTAGAGACAGTAAGACCTGTTTTAGTAGAAAACAAATTGGGATTCTTTAATTGGCAATCTAATGCCTTGGTGAAGTAGAGAAAAGGACATTTTAGAAGATCCTGAAATAATAATTCCAAACAAATTTTCTGGCAGAAATGTCAGAATCTTTAAAAAGTATTTAAAGTTGGAACATTCCTCACTCCTCACTACCAAAACTACTGAAATAAAATTTGGTGCTAGAAATCAGACTTAAAGGTATGAGTAAATCCAGGCCATGAAATTTCTGAAATTTCCATTAATCTAGTGAAGGATATAAATCAGTTCAAAAAAGGGTAGGATTAATGCCAAAATAAAACAACTCCAATTTTTTTTTCTATACCAAAATATCCTAAACTTTTCTATAGAAACAAAAACCCAATACTCAGTCAAAGGATAAACTGAATAAAAACCTTCTACAAAGAGAGAATATCAATTGTTTAGTGTAGAACTGGAACTGTGTATATAAGTTGTCCTCACCCTGGAAGACCAGGTTTCTGTAGGTCTCTAACATGACTTCCCAATACACATGCTGCTGAGCAGAGTCCAGCCTGGCCCACTCCTCCATAGAGAATTCAACAGACACATCCTTGAATGTCAACACTCCCTGAAAAACAAACATATTTACCAAGAAAACACAGGCATATAGAATTTCAATAATTTTTTTTCATGAGACACAGCCTCAAGCTGTCACCCTCACAGCAACCTTAAACTCTTGAGCTTAAGTGATTTTCTCACCTCAGGCTCCTAGAAGGGACTACAGGAGCCCTCCAAAATGCCCAGCTATTTTTTTGTTGCTGTTGTCATTGTTGTTTAGCTGGCCCAGACCAGGTTCCAACCCACCAGCCTGGGTGTATGTGGCCAGTGCTTTAACCACTGTGATACAGGCACCAAGCCATGAATTTCACTTTTAGTTAAGTGAGTGAAGAGAACTCTTGCTGACTTATAAGAATAAATGCAATTATCTAATAAGTATAGAAGAGATATATTCCCTCATGTGTTATCTAACACTGAAGGAAGGGGATGAAATGGCATCCACAAAACCGGTGTACACATCAGACATTTTTGGTTGTTACAGTACAAATAAAAGGCCACCAGTACAGGCATTTATAATTTTGTACCTTATTTACATCATATGTTCTTTGTATGTTTTTTATATGACATTTTCATGATGAAACAAATAGTAACTCTAAAGTTTAAATTTGTACAAGAAGTAGAGATCATGAAAAAATGTAGATTTTTTTCAGAGGATATGGGGTGAAGAGTTATTTCCTAATTTCCAACAAGTTCAACAAGAATGACAATGCTTCAGTCCCATCATGATATTATGTCAAACATGCAGTGAACTGCAGACACTGGATTTACCCGAGTTGGTTCCTGAACCAGTAAACAAGGCTGATAACCTTTACTTTCCCAAGAAAGGTATATGGAAGAGAATCTAAGAAGAAAGAGGTGCTTCCTTAATAAATGTTTTGATTTCCTCATATTAGTTGATAATCTCTCCAAGTTCTTATTAACAGTACAGAAGATGTACTGAATCCTACAATGGAGTATGTGTCCAAGAACACCATAACTGAGTGAATAAAATTAACATCAATTATAACAGGATGAATTAGTATCAGGTGCTGATTCACAAGTGCAAGCCCAACATCACTGCTGTGATAGTACTGCCCAGAAAAAGTCAGTCATAATCTGATAATAACTAGGTGAGAAAAATCTAGTTTTGGGAAAGTTCCAGCTACAGATATCTAGCATGTCTTCTAATCTCTCATCGTGTCTTTAAATACCTTTGTTTACCATCTCAGAAAGCAAGTCTTTTCTAATTATTCTGTTTATGAGAACTTTGAATTACTCTAGGCTGTTAATGCCATCCTCTGTAAAAGTGCATAGACGTCATCCTATTTTACATAGAACTGATGGAACTTCCAGATACAAGTGAAACAGTACATATTCCCCTTCTTTGCTACTATGACACAACTTCAACCACAATGAAAATCTTGGGCATCCACATTTTCCCACTAGAACTTATCAGACATTTCACAATTTTACCATATATACAGAAAATTATCACATACTCAGATATTTATAGTTAAAAAACAACCACTACTGTCAAGAAAAAAAGATATATTAGCTATACAACTAAAACCTGAAACTATTAGTCATAAATATATTAAGCTTAAAAAGTGCCCATTCCGGCTCGGTGCCTGTGGCTCAGTCGTCTAAGGCGCCAGCTGCATGCACCTAGGGTGGTGGGTTCGAATCCCCAGCCCGGGCCCGCCAAACAACAATGATGGCTGCAACCAAAAAATGTCCGGGCATTGTGGCGGGTGCTTGTGGTCCCAGCTGCTTGGGAGGCGGAGGCAGGAGACTCACTTGGGCCCAGGAGTTGGAGGTTGCTATGAGCTGTGAGGCCATGGCACTCTACCTAGGGGGATAGCTTGAGGCTCTGTCTCAAAAAAAAAAAAAAAAAGTGCCCATTCCTAAACACTGACCTAAATAATTCCCGACTTAAATGTAACTTAACCGCCTGTCTACCTCATGGCAATAGACACACCAAGCTCCCCTGAAGATAGTTCTTATTATATGGCACCCAGGCTTTTTCATCTATCCCTGCTACAACACAGGGAAACTTTGTTCACTAAGATTCACTAAGATTCACCCTTTTTCTATCCTGGGTACAAAACTTTAAGTCCAACCAGTCTAAAGTAACTTAAGATATTAGCCTCCCCGAAAACTATAATAGCCAAGTACACTTTTTTAGTCCTGCTAAATACACCACTTTAGCCATTTTTGTGATACCAGCAATAGCTATTGGACTCAATCTGAAAATCAGTCCATTGGCCTGTGCCATCGTCAAGGCCCTTAATACAATTTCTCAAGCCATAAACACTCTTAGCATTGAATTAAAACAAGTATGACAAGCTATACTAAAAAAATCCAGCAGCCATTATTGATTATTAAAAAACAATCATAGATGTAAAAACTATAAAATCTATATACTGCTGAAAAGACAGCAGTGACTCCATTTTGTAGATAAAAGAGAACAAAGGACTAAGGAAGGAAAGAAGGGAAGGGGCTGGGGGCCACAGGAAATTCTACAACAGGCACAAGCTGAAAACCAGGTTAACAGCCCAGGTGGCAACAACCAATCAGAGAATCACACATTACTCAACCCTGCGGAGACCCGCAACCACAGAATTGTGTTTACCTGTTAGAATCCCCAGGCCTCCCCAGTGACCAGTAGGTGACCATATACAGGCTTCTACCCCAGCTACCTTCCCTAGCATTTTGTTGCAACCCATAGTACCTTGCAAAGAAAAGTATAAGAACTTCCCTGGCCATTGTTTCAGGGCCCCTCCTTCGCAACCACTCTGATAGCACAAGTGACCCAAGCATTTACCCAAAAGAAATAAAGACACTCCTTGGTTTTCCATGTGTGCATGGTCTCTCAGCAGCGCTTTCAGTCCCAACATTAGGAGGTTCCACTGAGATATGCACCTCTGAGACCCTATCCCACACAGAGTGATTCAGAAGCCGGCTGGTGAGTTTGCTGTGAATGGATGTACGTGTCTGTGTGTGCCTATTCTGTTCCTATATTGGCACCCTGGTAATGGTTTAGTTGGAGACCTAGACAGACATGGTGATTAAAAGGGTCCTGACTGTGGGCCACCAGAGATGTCTCTCGCCCACCTGATTGTTTGGTTCTGGTTCTGCCTGAGTGGTGGTTTTGTATCACCAATAAGCCTGGTTTATAGCTGGGGCAGCCAGGACCATCAGTCTGGTTTATCTGTGTGATTTATGGGTGGGGGAGGCCAGCACCATCCATCTGGTTTGCCTGTGTAGGTTACAGGACTGAGGAGACCAGCACCATCCAGCTGGTTTGTCTGTGTAGGTGGAGCTTATTCCAGTTTAGTGTAAATGCCTTTTCACCTTTGTTTAAATTGTACTTTTAAGTATCTTTATCAGTGCCTTGTGCCGGCTGGGTTATCTGTGAAGGTGGAGTTTATTCCGGTTTAACATGAATGCCTTCTCACCTTTGTTTAAACTGTAACTTCAAGTGTTTTTGTCAGTGCCTTGTGGAAGATTGGTCTTGACCTGGAACAAGTACCCCTGAGGACATCTGTGAGTGGATTGTGGACCTCTTTCTCCAAGGAACCCTGCAGGACTTTTCTCCTTTTGAAGTTGCATGATTAACATTCTCATTTCTATGTGTCCTATACCCTTCACCATGTGGTGTGGCCTTGGCTTGGCACTTATTGTCCTCTTCATCTTTGTTATTGGTATTGGCCTTGGTACTGCCACCCCTGCAGATTGGTCTGTCTGGGAACGCATGGCTATAGCTTGTCTCTACTACTTCTTAGCAGCTTTGTTTGCATTTCTAATCTTCTTTTTAAAAAAGTGGGACAAGCCCAAACTACCCCTTTGAGCCTCTTCCTTGAACATTTCCAAGATGTCTGAGACGGGCAGGTAGCTTAGGGCTAGCAGTAAAAAAGAACAAGTTACACAAGCTCTGCCAGAATGAATGGCCAACCTTTAGAGTCAGGTGGTTGGAGGAAGGAACTTTAGACCTTCCCACAATTTACAGAGGTAAAAATGTAATATATGGGAAACCTGGGCACCTTGATCAGGTCCCCTACATCACCACGTGGCAGGTCTTAGTAAAACAACCCACTCCGTGGTTGAAACCCTTCATTTCCCTTAACCCAACTATTCTCACCCTCAAGAGCCAGATACCCCAAAAACCATCACCTCCCCCTAGCCAATCTCTCTACCAAACACCACTGACCCACAGGAAGAAAACCTCCTTTTTACACCTCCTCCCTAAAAAATGCCCAGGAGGGAGGGGAGGAATAAATCAGACCCCAGAAGTACCCATAGCTGGGGGGAAGAGGGACCCACTACCAGGGGGAGAACCCAGAGAGAGAGAGCACATAGAGTAGGTCCTGAACCAGACTCCATGGCCCTCCCTTTGAGAGCCATAGGACCCCCAGATGGACAGGGAACCAGAATGTTATTTACTGGCCATTCTCCATGAGTGACCTCTATAACCGGAAAACGCAGACACCTCCGTTCTCAGAAAATCCTAGTGGCCTGATTAATCTATTAAATTCCATTTTGTTCACACACCAGCCCACATGGGATGACTGTAGTCAACTCCTTCAGATCCTTTTTACTATGGAGGAAAGAGAGAAAATCCTGGCAGAAGCCTGGAAGCTGGTCCTGGGAGATGATAGGAAAACTACCTCAAATCCGGAAAGAGTCTCTGAAAGATTTCCCCTGACGCAACCAGACTGGAATTATAATTCCCCTGAAGGTAAGGAGAGAATCAAAATCTACCACCAGGTTCTCATGGGAGGTCTCCGGGAAGCTGCCCAGAAGCCTACAAATTTGGCCAAAGTCAGTCAGGTAAAACAACGTAAGGACAAAGCACCCAGGGCCTTTTTAGAGCACCTCTTGGAGGCATACCGTACTTACACCCCCATGGATCCAGAAGACCCTATTAACCACTCTGTGGTAATCATGACCTTTGTCAATCAGGCAGCACCCAACATTTGTCAGAAACTGCAACGATTAGAACGCCTGGGAGATAAGCCAATTTCTGAACTTTTAGCAGTGGCAGAAAAAATGTGTAATAACCGTGAGATGCCAGAAGAAAAACAAACCAAGACACTGATCGCAGCCAACAAAAAGACACCCAGGGGCTAGCCAAAGTCCTCCTAGCCACCACAACAGGGATGGACCATAGAGTGCCAAGACGAGCCCATTGGACTGGAGGTAAGCCTGAAGACCAGGAGGGAGATAGACCCCCCACACACACTCAAAGGAGATCAGTGCGCATATTGCAAGAAAAAGGACACTAGAAACATGAATTCCCCGAATGACCAACTGGAGCATGCCAAGGCCCAGTTCAGATTCTGGAAGTAGAAAAACTGAGTGAATAGGGGAGAGGGTGTTTGGCACCCCTCCCCAAGCCCAGGGTAACCCTAAAAGTGGAGAAGAAACCTATAGACTTCCTGGTAGACACAGGCACCCAACACTCCATCCTTAATCAACCACTTGGAATGCTGTCAAACTATAAATCATGGGTGTAGGGAACAACAGGGACCAGCCAGTACTCTTGGACCACCTGGAGAACAGCAGACCTCAAAACTGGCTGGGTGTCCCATGCTTTCATGGTCAACCAAGTGCCCCTACCCCTTACTGGGAAGAGACCTACTAACAAAAATTGGGCCCCACATTCACTTCCAGCCCCAGGGAATCCAAGTCACTCATGCAAACAAGGAACCCATATGTGTGTTAACCGTCTCATTATCAGATGAAGACCAGCTTCATGAAAACCAGGTTAACACATACACACTACCCAACCTAGAAACATGGTTGTCAGAGTTCCCAAAAGCCTGGGCAGAAACAGGGGGAATGGATATGCTGCACACTGCCCCCCAGTGGTAGTAGAACTAAAAGCTGGGGCCTTACCAATACAAGTAAAACAATACCCCATGTCAAGAGAAGCCTGGGAAGACATCACTCCCCATATAAAGAGATTAAGACAACTAGGAGTGTTGATCCCATGCCAGTCACCCTGGAACACTCCCCTACTGCCTGTCAAAAAACCAAACTCCAATGATTACTGGCCAGTCCAAGACCTCAGAGAGGTCAACAAATGAACAGCTGATATTCACCCCATGGTACCCAACCTCTATATCTTGCTAAGTACCCTACCACCCACTAGAAAACGGTACACTGTTCTGGACTTAAAAGATGCCTTCTTTTGCCCACCTCTGGCCCCTTTGAGCCAACCCATGTTCACGTTTGAATGGTGATACCCCACAGATGGATTCAACAGACAACTTACTTGGACCCGGTTACCCCAAGGCTTCAAAAACTCCCCCACCATCTTCAATGAAGCATTGCATGAAGATCTCAGTAAGTACCAGAGGAAAAACCCCAATGTCAGTTTACTCCAATATGTAGATGACCTCCTGATAGCTGCAGATAGCCAGGCTGACAGTCAACAGGCCACCCAGGGTTTACTTAAGACTCTTGGAGACCATGGGTACCAAGCTTCAGATAAAAAGGCCCAAATTTGCAAAACTCAAGTTATTTACCTGGGCTAAATACTCAAGGTGGGACAGAGATGGTTATCCGATTCTAGAAAGAAAAATTCCTGAAAATATCTATACCCAGGACCCAGAGAGAAATCAGGGAGTTCCTGGGAACAGCAGAGTTCTGCAGGTTATGAATCCCAGGATTTGCAGAAAAGGCAAGGCCGCTATATGAGGTGACCTGAGGCCAAGAACCTCTAATCTGGACCAAGCCCATGACCCAGGCCTTCAAAACAATAAAGTCCAACCTCTTATGAGCCCCAGCCTTAGCTTTACCCAACATCGTGAAACCCTTCCACTTATAAGTGGATGAAAAAGCAGGAATAGGAAAAGGGGTATTAACTCAGACCTTAGGACCATGGAAAAGACCTGTAGCTTACTTATCAAAAATATTAGATCTGTGGTGGCGGGATGGCCCCCTTACCTATGCAGCATAGCCACTATGGCCTTGCTAGTTAAAGATGCAAATAAACTATCTCTGGGACAAGATCTAATGGTAACTATACCTCATGCTATTGAAAGAGTACTCAAACCACCACCTGACCAATGGCTGACCAATGCTAGGCTAACTCACGATCAAGCCTTGCTATTAACCCCCTTCAAAAGTCAAATTCAGTTCCAGTATCGCCCTCAACCCAGCCACCCTAATATCTGATCTGGATCTAACACAACCACCTCATGACTGCACTGAGATCCTGAGCCAAGTCCATTGCATCTGGGTTGACCTCTGAGACCAAGCCTCTACCACAAGCAAATGTCACCTGGTATACAGAGGGTAGCAGTTTCATCAAAAATGGCAACAGGTATGCAGGGGTGGCGATGACAACAGAAACAAAATATGAGCTGAACCCCTGCCTCCCTGCATGTCAGCCCAGAAAGCACAGCTCCTCGCTCTGACCCAAGCTCTCTGGCTAGGCAAAGACAAACAACTGAATGTGTACACTGATAGCCGTTATGCTTTTGCTACAACACATGTACATGGAGCCATATATCAGGAAAGGGGACTATTAACAGCAGAAGGAAAAACTGTTAAAAATAAGCAAGAAATCTTAAACTTAATTCAAGCTCTGTAGCTGCCAAAGAAAATAGCCATTATACATTGCCCAAGGCACCATAAACCTCTCACCCTAGTGGCAAGAAGAAACTGCCAGGCCGACAGGAAGCAGCCCTTCTACCCAACCCAGAGACTTCAGCCTTAGTAACACAACTACCCACAGTACCTGTGCCCATATTGCCTGACCCTGCGTACACCAAAGAAGATCTGACACAAATAAAACACAAAGTCCCCTACACTACCAAAAAGAGGAATGGTACTACACCCCAATCAAAAGACTAATCCTCCCAGATCAACTTGACTTAAACATAATACATAAGATTCATCACAGCACACACATGGGGTTGTGAAACATTGAAGATCTGTTACAGAAAAGCCCCTTCAAAATCTTCAACCTCCAAGCCAAGACACAATCAGTCACTTTCAAATGTACCACATGCAAATTGGTAAATGCCAGGTCCACTACGGGGATGCCTGGGTCATGAGAAAGAGGAACCTGGCCCACAACATACTGGGAAGTAGATTTCACTGAGATAAAACCTGACCAATACCTCCTGGTTTTTATAGACGCTTTTTTAGGATGGGTGGAAGCCTTCCCTACCAAAATTGAAATGGCAACTGTGGTAAGCAAAAAACTACTAGAAGACATCATTCCCACACAAATAGGGTCTGACAATGGCCTGGCTTTTGTCTCCCAAATACAACAAAATTTAGCCTCCCTTCTAAATATTAGTTCGAAGTTACATTGTGCCTATAGACCCCAGAGTTCAGGACAGGTAAAAGGAATGAATAGAACCCTAAAAGAGACATTTTCAAAATTAACCTTAGAAACTGGTGGTGACTGAGTATCTCTCCTCCCCTTCGTCCTCTATAGATTAAGGAACTCCCCTTACACTCTTGGCCTAACCCCGGCCTACAAACTCCTCTTACCTTCTGTGTAGCATCACACAGCTTGCCCAAAATAACACCTATTATATCCCAGCACCCGGCATCTGGTGGGCCTGCACAACAGGATTAACTCCCTGTGTGCACAACACAGTTTTAAACCAAACCCCAGAGTACTGTGTCATGGTTCAACTGTTCTCCACTATAACCTATTTTTCAGAGGACCAGATAGAAATTACTTTCTCCTTGCCCCAAATAGAGCCCAGAACAAAACAAGCCATGAGGGCAGCAGCAGTCCTCCTCTTATCCCTGGTAAAGTTAGGAATTGCTGGCGCAACCAGGATAGGAACCTCAGCTCTCATAATACAAGATAAAAACTATCAACTACTTAAAACAGCAATGGACTTAGACCTCAAAGAAATAGAAAGTTCTATTAGTCAGCTAGAAGAATCTTTATCCTCATTAGCAGAAATAACATTACAAAACCGGAGAGGCCTTGATTTACTCTTCATGCAGCAAGGCGGCCTGTGTGCCACACTAGGAGAACAATGTTGTTTTTATACCAATCACTGAGGAATAATAAGAGACTCTATGACTCAACTATGCAAACAACTAAGAGAAAGAGATTTAGAACAACAACAAACTTCCTAGTATAAATCTCTGTTCAACTGGTCCCCCTGGCTAACTACCTTAATCTCTGCCTTCATAGGCTACATAGTACTCCTCATTCTTTTTTTTTTTTTTTTTTGCAGTTTCTTTTTTTTGGCCAGGGCTGGGTTTGAACCCACCACCTCCAGCATATGGGGCCAGTGCCCTACTCCTTTGAGCCACAGGCACCACCAATACTCCTCATTCTTGCACTAACCTTTGGGCCCTGCATTTTAAATAAGTTGATTTCCTTTATCAAAGAAAGAATAAATATAGTTCAACTGTTAGTTTTAAAATCCTAATTATCAACCCATAAGCCAAGACATCTTACATCAACTCTGAGCCCAGGATTGGTCTCAGCCACATCCCAACTCAAGGGAGGAAAGAAAAGACAGCAGTGACTCCATTTTGTAGATAAAAGAGAACAAAGGACTAAGGAAGGGAAAAAGGGAAGGGGGGCGGGGGCCACAGGAAATTCCACAACACGCACAAGCTGAAAATCAGGTAAACAGTCCAGGTGGCAACAACCAATCAGAGAATCACATTACTCACCCCAGCGGAGACCCGCAACCACGGAAGGGCAGTTGACCTGTTAGAATCCGCAGGCTTCCCCAATGACCAATAGGTGACCACACACAGGCTTCTCCCCCAGCTACCTTCCCTAGCATTTTATTGCAACCCATAGTACCTCGCAAAGAAAAGTATAAGAACTTCCCTGGCCATTGTTTTGGGGCCACTCCTTTGCAACCACACTGATAGCAGAGTGATCTGAGCATATACCCGAAAGAAATAAAGACACTCCTTGGTTTTCCATGTGTGCATGGTCTCTCAGCAGCGCTTTCGGTCCCAACAACTGTGTCAATTTATCTAACAGTTCCCAACTCATTAAAAACAAGTAAACATGTATGAAAGACATAGTCCAAATAAAACAACAAACAAGATTTTTCAGAATATCCAACACTTCCTATCTAAGTATTGTCATAATTACCCAACATTACCTAAGTCTGTACCCATATAGTTATTCTTAAGTTATATATTATAAGCTGCTGAATAGGTTACAAAACACAATGTATATCATTCATATGTACTGGCTGTTTCCCAATTTCATTCTTTTTTTCTTTTTTTAGACAGAGTTTCACTTTGTCCCCCTCCATAGAATGCTCTGACATCGTAGCTCACAGCAACCTCAAACTCTTGGGCTTAAGTGATTCTTTTACCTCGGCCTCCCAAGTAGTTGGAACTATAGGTTCTGGCTACAATGCCAGGCTATTTTTTTCTTTTATTTTTAGAGAGGAGCTGTCACACTGGCTCAGGCTGGTCTCTAACTCATGAACTCAGGCAATCCACCCACCTCCGCCTCCCAGAGTGCTAGGATTACAGGCCTGAGCCACCAGGCCCAGCCTTGTTTCACAAATTAAAAAAAAAAAAAAATTTAACCAGTACAACCCACATGTCAATTTAACTAACTATAACAAATTTAAAATTCTTTTTTTTTTTTTTGAAACAGAGCCTCAGCTGTCACCCTGGGTAAAGTGCTGTGGCATTACAGCTCACAGCAACCTCCAACTCCTGGGCTCAAGCAATTCTCTTGCCTCTGCCTCCCAAGTATTACAGGTTCCTGCCACAACACTTGGCTATTTTTTTTCTTTTTTTGGTTGCAGCAGTCTCTGTTGTTTTTGGTGGGCCCGGCCTGGATTCAAACCCGCCAGCTTAGGTGTACGTGGCTGGCACCTTAGCCGCTTGAGCCACAGGCACTGAGCCTTAAAATTATTTTCATTTTAAATCAATTTCATAGATGAAAATATAAAATAAATAAAAGTAGAGAATGTGGTAGACACAAACACCCCCACAAACTTTCTTAGCTTTTTCTGAACTGGGAATGCACTTTAAAACATAGGAAGAAGTCAGTCAGACAGGCCAAAACAGAAATAGGGAATAAAAATAATAATTGTGAAAAAATAAAAAAACAAGGAAGTAATTAGGCACTATAGAACAAGTTCATAGCATGTTAAATAGCTTGGCGCCTGTGGCTCAAGTGGCTAAGGTGCCAGCCACATATACCTGAGCTGGCGGGTGTGAATCCAGCCCATGCCGGCCAAACAACAATGACAGCTGCAAACAAAAAATAGCCAGGCTCTGTGCCGGGCTACAGGCGGAGGCAAAAAAAATCACTTAAGCCCAGGAGTTGGAGACTGCTGTGAGCTAATGATACCAGAAAAGTGGCACCCCAGCCAGCTCAGCTGAGCAGGGCCTGGGGAGGGGACCTGCCACCTTGTCTTGGTGACAGCAGCCGGCAAAGAAACCGGCAGGCTGGAGCAAGCGGGGGAGCTTTCTTCCCCCAGAGGCTCCAGTAGAGAGGCGCTAGAGGACCTGCCAATCAAGGGAAAACACTGGTGCCCATCCCTGATTGGTCCTGCTCCTGATTGGTCCATTTCATAGACCAATCACAGCTAAGCTATTATACCTCTATAAGGCCCCTGAGCAGAGAGCCTGGGGGCAAATCCTTGGAAGATAGAGCAGAAGAACAAGACCAGTAGACCATCCAGGAAGAAGGAGCTGTAGCTGTAACACTTCTGCTGCTGATCCTGCTCTACAAAGAGGCTTGGCCCTTTGCTGATCTTGCCCTGCAAAGAGGCTTGGTCCTTTGTAAGAGCTGTAGCTGTACCGCTGCTGATCCTGCCCTACAAAGAGGCTTGGTCCTTTGCTGATCCTGCCCTGCAAAGAGGCTTGGTCCTTTGTAAGAGCTGTAGCACCTCTATCCAGCTCTACAAAGAGGCTTGGCTCTTTGTAAGAGTTGTCAACAATGACAACTACAACCAAAAAATAGCCGGGCATTATGCTGGGCTCCTGTGGTCCCAGCTACTTGGATTCTCCTGTTGAGGCAGGAAAATCGCTTGAGCCCAGGAGTTGGAGGTTTCTTGTGAGCTGTGATGCTAGGGCACGCTACCCAAGGTGACAGCTTGAGGCTCTTTCTCAAAAAAAAAAAAAAAAAAGAAAGAAAGAAAGAAAGAAAGAAAGAAAGAAGTTGTAGCTTATGGCCAGGCGTGGTAAATCATACCTGTAATCCTAGCACTTGGGAAGCCAAGTCAGGTGGATTGCCTGAGCTCACAGGTTGGAGACCAACCTGAGCAAGAGTGAGACCCAGTCTCTATTAAAAATAGGAAAACTGACTCAACGCTCGTAGCACAGTGGTTATGGCATCAGCCACATACACGGGTGCTGGCAGGTTCAAACCCAGCCCCAGATAGCTGAGCAACAATGACAACTACAATAAAAAATGGTCGGGCATAGTGGCAGTTGCCAGGGATCAAGGCTACTGGGGAGGCTGAAGCAATAGAATCACTTGGGCCCAAGAGTTTTAAGTTGCTATGAGCTATGATGCCATGGCACTCTACCAAGGGCAACATAGTGAGAGTCTAAAAAAATAATAATAATAAATTAAAATAAAAATATGGTGCAGTGCCTGTAGCTCAACAGTTGAGGCACCAGCCACATATACTGGTGCTGACAGGTTTGAACCCAGCCCGGGCCTGCCAAACAATAACTACAAACAAACAAACAAACAAAAAAAAATAGCTGGGTTTTGTGAGGGGCTCCTATACTCCCAGCTACTTGGGAAGCAGAGGCAAGAGAACTGCTCCAGGCCAATAATTTGAGGTTTCTGTGAGCTGTGACACCACAGCAGTCTACCCAGGGTGACATAGTGAGACTCTGTCTGAAAATAAATAAATAATAAAAATAGAAAAACCTAGGCAAGCCCAGCATGGTGGCTCACACCTGTAATCCCAGCACTTGGGAGGCTGAGGTGGGTGGATTGCCCGAGTTCACAGGTTCAAGACCAGCCTGAACCAGAGTGAGACCTCATCTCAAAAAATAGCCAGGCATCGTGTCAGGGGCCTATAGTCCCAGCTACTTGGGAGGCTGAGGCAAGAGAAACACTTAAGTCCAGGAGCTTGATGTTGCTGTGTAGTATGACACGATGGGTGTGGTATGACACCACGGCACTCTACCAAAGGGGACAAGTGAGACTCTGTCTC
>CAUYQV010106190.1:0-28542 GCA_963574575.1 Galagoides demidoff
TGGCATCACAGCTCATAGCAACCTCCAACTCCTGGGCTCAAGCGAGTCTCCTGCCTCCGCCTCCCAAATAGCTGGGACCACAGGCGCCCGCCACAACGCCCGGCCATTTTTTGGTTGCAGCCATCATTGTTGTTTGGCGGGCCCAGGCTGGGGAGTCAAACCCGCCACCTTAGGTGTATGTGGCTGGCACCTTAGCCGCTTGAGCCACAGGCGCCGAGCCAAGCCAAAGAATCTTTAAAACCACCTATAGCCTGTAAGTCGCACCCCTTTGAGGTGTGCCTTTTGGGCCAATCCCAGGTGCGCCTTCTGTGTGTTGATCTATGACTTTACATGTAGTTCCTGTCTCCACGAGTGTACAGAACCAAACTGTGAGCCAAGCACGGCAGCACCACGCGCTCGAGGCTTCCAGGGCCTGGCTCTCCAGACCACGGTCACACACACGTGGCTCAGAATAAACCTCTTTACATGAGTTTACAGAGTCCGGGTTCCTCTCCACCGACAGGAGCATTTTGTGAAGCATTTGCAGGTGTCCTGCCCACCCTACTGCACACCCACTTTCTGCTCCGCAGCCAACACAGGCTGGAGGCCAGGGCCATGGTTGGAGAAGACATCTGTGGACCAGGAGGAGACCAACGGAAGGAGGGTTCTGAGAGGTTGGACCATCAGGGCACGTTTGTGACTTAAACCTGAAGGGAGAGGGTGGAAATGAGAGGACAGCCAGTGAGCCAGCCCAGCCGGTACAGAGGGGCAGGGGATGGAGCCCGCTTCTGAAATGGAGGGTTCTTGAGAGGGCTGGAGGAGGCAGGGGCAGCCCTGGTCATTCAATGTGAGACCTGAAAACAGGGAGGCATAGGTCTGTGCTGAAGGAGGGGCTTGAAGGAGCTAGCTCTTGGGTAGAGACTGAAGCCCTGGTCAGCCCAGTGAGAGCAGAGCTGGGGAGCAGTGAGGAGCAGCCAACAGTGAAGGGTAGGTGGAAGGCTGCCCTCCCCTACAACCCCTACAGGGGGAGCCTGTACACAGTGTACATGGGTGAGGCCAAAAGGCTGGGAGCCGAGAGGAAGCTCCGTGAGAGAGGCAAGCTGTGAGCCAGAGCCAAACGGGGAGGTGGGCTTGGACACAGGCCTTCCAGACCAGGTCTCAGTGCATCTGGGTAGCAGTGACCCCTTCCCCACCAAGATCAAATGTCTGAAGACCAGCCTTCTCATCTCCCAGTACCCACCCATGGATTGCTCCCATCCCACGTAGATGACTACAGAAATGTCCCCAGTCATCTGCTCATTCACATCCATGAAAACAGCCGATTTGCAATTTGCAATGCAATTTTATCGCTCCTCCCACTTGGAGTGCCAGCTGGCCTTGTGACCAGAAGATACCCAAGTGAGGGGGTGCCAGTCCCAAGCTGGGGCCTCAACAGGCCTTGCTCACATCCACCTTCTGTCTCAGGACCCAACCTTGGGTGTGGGCAGCCCTGAGCCATCCCAGCAAGGCCCAGCCCTGCCAATCACAGGGCACAGTGAGCCCCACTGAGCCTAGTTGAGTCCAGACAGATCAGCAGAAGAGCCCAGCCAGCCACAGACTCCTAGGGAGAATAGACGGCTATGGTGTCCAGCTAGAGTCTGGGGGCTTGTTTGTGATGCAGCAGCAGCTGACTGATACACCCCACAAAGGCAAGAGGCTGCTCTGCACCTTCATCCCACTTTTCTGTACCAGACAGAAACCAAGGAGACACACAGCTGCAGTCGCTCTGGCGGGTTTATAATTGAGTTACTGGGTGAGAGCTTCAGCTTCATTTTTTTTTTTTTTTACTATATTTTCAATCAGAGACATCAGAAGCTGTGCCGAGCCTCCCTGCAGGGTTCTCAGGAGCATCCTTTCCAGGGCTGCTCTGGAGGGGCCTGTCTCGCTTGCTGGAAGCGGCTCTGCAGCTCTTTAGATGCCTCGTCTCCCTCTGACAGCAGCCGGGGCACCCGATCGTGAGAGAGGCGGCGATGTGGCTGCCATTGCTGTCCATATTCCTTTTACCACTCTGAATTTGCATCTGTGCAAGACTGGTAATTCTTATCTGAATTGCAAGCGCAAATAAATGAAACTTATTTAAAATAACTGGGAAAATTCCATGCTGGAGGTAAAAGGAAAAATTCCTTTGCTGTTACCAGAAACCGGTCCAAGCAAGACCCTTTGAAATCAACTCAATGACTGGTCAGTCCCAAAATTTCTGCCACTGATGAGTCCAAGGGCAGAAAGGTAAAGGACAGAGACCCAGAAAGCCCACCCTTCAGGGCATCAGTTCTCCAAGTCCCAGCAACCCTGAGAACAGGAAGGCTGTGTGAGGCAAAGGGACACTCTCTATGACAGCCCCTTCCCACACGTGGTCACTTGTGGTCCTCAAATCCTTTTCAGGAGATGGGCAGGGGCGCAGTGGTGCCTGAGTTCCATGCGAGGCCCCCAGAAGCTGAAGCAGTGTGACCATACACGGCATGGCCACGGCAGCCCGACCCCAAGACCTGGGCCCGCAGCCCAGCGTTCTCTGCAGGGGGAACCGGCAGGGCAGGGCCACGGCTCTGGCTTTTTGATCCTAACTAGGAATCACCTGTTGTAACGGCCAGGCCAGTCCTGCCCAGGAGACAGAGCATGGTGAGAAGTAACAACCAAGAGGACGCCAGCATCCTCTGCCACCCCAGTGGAGCCACAAGCCATGTCCCTCAGCCCAGTGCTGCAGAAGTGATCAGTCAGGCCAGGACCCCATCTGGAGCAGCAGGCTGGCCAAAGCCTCTCCTATAAGCACAGGCCTGGGACCAGGCACCTGGGGACACCTGGGAAGCTAAGGGCGTATGTGGAGAGAGGGGCTGTGGGAGAGGGGGTGAAGGAGCCCCTGGAGGGACCCACTTCATGGGAGAAGAGGACACTGCAGGAGGGGTGTGTCTGTGTCCTGGGCAGTGCTGGACGGGGTGCTGGTTCCTTCTGGAGGCTCTGACAGAAGGCCCCACCCAGCCTCTGCTGGCTTCTGTGCTGTGGGCGGCTCCCAGGCACCCCTGCTAGTGGCCACGTCACTCCAGGTGCAAGGCCACCTTCTCCTTGTGTCTTCACATCATCCTCCACAAACCACCCTAATGTCCTTGTCTCATCTCATGACTTCCATGAAGACTGTCTCCAATGAGGTCACATTCTGAGGCCTGGGGGTCAGGACTTCAACGTACCTTTTGGGAGGATGTAAGTCAACCCAAGACAGGCAGCCTCTCCCCTCCTGACACCCCCCATCACACTGCCCCTGCCTCCCCAGGCTCTTGGGTGCCTCCCGGGGAGCCTGCGGGCTTCACACAGCCACCACCAGAAACCATGGGAAGGAGCCGGAGAGCCCCGGGAAGGCTCTGGAGGACGGCAGCATGCACCTCGACACCCCACACAGTTTGTCCCACGTGGTACCACCACGGTGGGTCCTTCCAGACTTGGGCTGTCAGTTCAATGGTGGACACCAGCGTTTGATATGGAGATTTGGCAGCAGGAAGGGAAATGCCTCAGTGAGAGGTTTATGTAAAATGACAGCTTCTGGAAAATGAAGCCCTCAGATTAAAAAGAAAAAGAAAAGGACAGAGGAGGAAAGGAGGAGGGGAGGGAGGACTCATGCACTTCCTGGAGGGAGCACAGCAGGGACTGGGGACCCCAGGGAGAGACGCCCCAACATGCCTCCACCTAGCTCCCCTCATACTGCAGCCCCGTCTACCCCTTAACTGTCCTGGCCCTTCTTAAGCCCAGTGAGGGCCCCGCACCTGGCCTGGGATGGGGGCGAGGGGGGTGGGGTTTGTGGTGGTAAACAGTAAGCAGTCATCCAAAACTGTCATGTTGGTGGCATTTTAGGAGGGTAGGTTCCCGGGTGCAGGCAAAGGCTGGGACAACCTTCCTAGGATCTTAGCTTCCACAAAAGCAAAGAAGGATTCGTGTGATTGCCCTTTGTTTAAGAGTCAGAGGACTATTCCTGCAGCGCTGGAAACTCATTCTTCACACAAAGAAGCTTCCAAAAATTGCAATCTATTTGTTGCCAAGTTTGGGACTGTTATTTCCTTCCCAACCCCCTGAGGTTGTTTTTTCTTATTTTTTTGTTTTGTTTTGTTTTTAATGGCCTGAAATGCAGATTGCTCTCCCAGGAGTCTCTCAGGGCCGCCCACCTCACAGGGCATCCCAGCTGCTCAAGGATCTGGCTGAATGTGGAGCCAGGGCAGGCCTTGCCACCTGTCCTGCCTAGACCTCCATGTCCATCCCCTGGCATTCAGATGGCCCCTGTCTCACCAGAAGGCAAAGGGAGAAACAGGGACATGGACCCAGCCCTGGGGAAATGTCCCCATTGCCATAAGGCCCATGTCAGCAGGAGAATGATGGTCAGGACAGCTGGGGACAGCTAGACCCCGCCCCAAACCTCCAAGAAATCCTCAGTGAGCCTCCCAAGAAGAGAGAGGGCAGGAGACCGTGCCAGATTCACCAGCGTCCCACCTCCAGGCACCATAGAGAAGGCCTGTGAGCAGCTCCTGTGCCCTCAGAGAGACAGATCACCTCTGATGCCCTGGGTGGTGCACTTTAGGTGTCTGCCAGGGCCCTACGGACAGAGATCTGTCCTCCATCCCTTCCACCTAAGCCTACTTACACTGTTCTGGAAACAAGGAATCCAGGAGAAGCGACAGGATGGGGTAAAGGGTCCCCCCAAAGAGAAGATCTGAAAGAGACACCTGAGCCTGGCTGTTCCAGTGGTTGCCACCCATCAGGATATGTCCCCCATGGAGGTGTCACCAGGGGCCGAGGTTTCGGGAGTCACTGCTGGAATAAGCCCATCTGCCCCGAAGGCTTCATTCAACTAGAAACTCATACATTTGTCATAACCACATCATCACTCTGGGATTCTTGGGGATGGGGACACACCGTGCCTTGACCGAGCCTGCCTCCTCCCATCTGAAGACAGACAGACACCAGTGTCCCAGCTTGTCAGTGCGCAGAGTCCCACTGGGCATCTACTGTGTGCCAGGCACAGCCCCAGGGGGGACAGCCAGGCAATGTTCACAGAGGTCCTTGCAAAAGAAGGCAGCCTCCTCTCTAGTCCCTGCCTGCTCTAGACTCAGCCCCAGCCAGGGACTGTTTCCTGTGGGGTCTCTGCCTGAATGCAGAGCCGTGGAAACAGCCTGGGACCAGGGCTGGGGACAGGCTGCTTGCTTGGGAGCAATTCCAGGTGGCTGGTGAGGGGTCTGGGAACCTAACACAGGTGCAAAAAGAGCTGTGCGTGGGGGGCGGGGTGTGTGTGTGGAGTCTGTGTGACGCATGTGGTGTGTATGTGTGTGCGCATTTGTGGTGTGTGTAGAGTATATGCAGTATGCGGATGGGTGTGTGGTTTTGGTGGTGTGACGTATGCACGTGTGGTGTGTGTGTGTGTTGTGTGTGGCGTGTATGTTTGTGGGTTTGTTTACAGTGTTGTTGAACCTGTGGGCATGGGGCTCCATCCACGGGGACCTTCCAGGGAAGCGGGCAGCCCTGGTCCCAGGAAGGCTGGGATGGGAGCAGGTGGCCTCAGGGGGTGGCTCCCCATACCCCACCTGATCACAGCAGCCTGAGCAAGTCCCTTCAAACTAACAGAGCCCTCAGCCACATCCATCACCATGAGACTGGTCAGTAGAAGAAGTGAGCCTTGGCAGGGACATGCACTCACAGCCCTGGCACATCCAGAATGTTCTCCTCCCCAACAGGGCACTTCCCACAGCGTGTGCTCTGCCCCTCCCCTACTCCCAGCCCAGAGGGCCAGGCACACCCCACTACCCCATACCCGGCTCTGGCAGACCCCAAACCACAGGCTGCTTGTGGCACCACCACCGATGAGAACTGTGAGTGCTTGGAGGTGGCAGGGAGAAGACAGGCCCCCAGCCTGGGTCTGGACTGTCCATTCCCAGACGCCCAGGTGCCCCCATTGGACTGTTCCAGCACTCAAGGGACAGAGGTGGGTGGCAGCTGCTCCAGGGAGGGGGCATAGGTGCAGGGAAGAGACAGGAGCTCCAGAGACAGGAGCATGCGTGTCCACAGTCTGCTTCTGGCAGGCAGTGCCTTCAGGAGGCCCCATGTGTGGCCGGGGACACATGCCACCTGCCCCACTCTGGAGACTCCCTGTCCTTCCTCTCTTATTTTTTTTAACTAAGACTCTTTTGTTCCACGAAGGCCCCTTCATGTGTGCACGCCTGCACACGTGTGTCGAGTTTTTATTCCAATGCTTAAATGAGGTCTTTGCTGAGAATTTACAATTCCCCCGTGGCCTCAATCTTGCAAAGATTGCTTTTTTAACGCTGTTAGGCCTTAATTCTAATAAGCCGCCTCCTTATTACGGAACCAGGTCACACTGCCTTGACACTGCCAGGAAATCTTTCACTGGTGGGAGGGGGCTGGGAGAGACCTCGACCTAGGGACAGGGAGGGGACCGTGAAACAGAGAGGAATCCTCCCTCCATGTGACAAAACTCTAAAATCATCTACTTTCTGGGAACCAGAGTGGCCTCACGGCTTCAAATAACTTCATGATGTGACTGTGGCCTCTACAAATGTTAGTTTTCTTTTTTGCATCTTGATTTTGACCATGGCAAGAGGAGGAAGTAACAGAAGCCCGTGGCCACAATGGGCACAAGTTCAGGCCCCAGCCCTGGGCAGACGGTCATCTGCTCTGGCCAGCGTCTGTTCTCTTCACAGCCAGCCCCGGTCCTGAGGGCCAGGAGAGGAAATTGAGAGAGAATGGCACCAGCGGGCTCCAGGACCAAAACCAAAACCCACCCACGCTCGCACCTGGGCGGAAGGGCCGGGCACCTGCTTCCCTACTCAGACCCTCCCCCACCTGATAGCCCTTTGTAGGTTCAAGGGACATGGAGGGAGGAAAATGAACCCGTCCCTGTCTGAATTCTCAGGACAACTGGACAGTCCCTCCTGTACTCGTGTAGCATTGATTAAGTACCTACTGTTTGGCCAAGGGCTGGGAGCTGTGCCCTGTCCTTCCTCCACCATGCCCCTGGACATAGAGCCAAGACAGTGCCAGAATGTCCCTCAAAACCCTTAGGAGCTCTTGAAACTGAAGGTGGGAATCCAGAAATAAGACCTTCCTTCTAGAAGGTTCTGTGTATGCAGCTGTGGAGAGGACATTGTGTGGGCAGTGGGGACAAAGGGGACAAACAAGAAGTGGAAGATTCAGTGGGAAGCGCCCAGGCCACGGCAAGGACAGAGAAGGGGACAGCTCAGATCTCAGAGGCGCCTGTTCACCCCCCTGCCACCCCTCCACCCCCGTCCTCAGCCGCATGCAGACTTGGGAGCCATCTGTGCTCCTGGAGAAAATAAAGCCTGTGCTTCTTCCTCCTGTCTCCGGGCCCCGAGGACTCGGCAGCACTCTCCCTCCAGGGTGCTGTAAGTGGGGACAACTTTGTAAATATAAAAAAATCAATGCGAAGTCTAATATAAGACACCTTAGTAAACAAAGGCCATTTTTTAAAACATAGATGCCAGAGTCCTGTGCCCGTACTGAGGTCCTGATGTCCAGGGGCAGGAGTGGACACCAAGGGCAGTCTTGAGGCCCTCCAGGGGACCCCACCATGGAGGATATGAAGATGCACCCACTCAGCGCTTCCCCAGTCAGAAATTTCTGCGTCGTCCACTTGTTGTCCCTTCTTATGACTTAATCCCTGCAGGTGCCACACAGAAGGCCAAAGCGTTTGCACTTATTGGGTCCCCAGAGAAGAGACCAGATTAGAGGAGTGTTGGCATGAGTTCAGCCAATACTGAGTGCTAGTACTCAGGCAAAGGACAGGCCCCCAGAGATGGCCACCTGGTGAGCCACTGTGTAGACAGAAAGGGCCTGCCTTGCAGGTGTGCAAGCCCAGCCCGAGGTAGCCAGCAAGCTGCAAAGTCAATTTCACCAGAAAGAAGACGGCACAAGCCAACACTCTCAGGGCAGGCCCAGCACCAGCAGCTTGGGAAACATCTCCTGACCAAGCCTCGCGCCCCCTAGCCTACTCACCCAGCCTCTGCATCCTGATAGCCTGCGGGGCCAGGCACCATGTCACTTTGTAAGCTCTGAGAACACAGATGAAGGTGAGACCATGTGCCCAGCCCTACATGTTTAAAGATTAAAGCGCATGATGCTTCTGCAATCTTCCCCTTGCGGTTAAAACGTATTGTGGGTCTCCTTCCACACCCCTCCAGGGCAGCTGCACACAGCCCACTGTAAGGATAAACAGACCGTTCTTTCTTTAATGCTTTGTACCAACCCCTACTGCAGGGAACGTGTCAGTGGCAGGGGACCTCTGCAACGTGGCGTGCCCACGGCACGGTGGGGAGGACGGGCCTGGCGCCTCACTCTGCGCTGGCCGCCAAGTCACGAGGGGCTCTCACGCCTTCCAAAAACTCTCCTAGAGGGAGAGCAAGGTGGCAGCCCTGGCCCGTGGGCAGCAGATTTTTGGATTCTGCAAAACATAATTGTGAAGCCCAATCTGCCAGCGGAGAAATATGCAGCACATTCCCAGGCTAAATATAAATAATATCGATTCATCTGCCATCTTGAATTATCCATCTCACTTCTGCTTTCCATTAGCATCAATAATCACGAGCTGCCCACCCCGCGGAGGGGCTGCGTCACCCCGGGAAGACACAGCCAGCCCGAGTCACGCGTCTTCCACAACAGGCCAGCATCTTCTACAGCAATCCAGAACCTTGCTGGTACTTGTTTCTCCCTTTCCGTCCTCCTCACTCCAAGTCCAGGAAAGAGGCCTGGCTCGAAGGCCCCCTCAGACCCCCCTTCCGGAGGCATTCTGCTCTATTTGGCAGCTGACACTGGTTCTGGGAAAAGCAATTGCTCAAGTGCCAAGGTTCGCTTCCAGGGATGAAGGGAAGGAAGCGTGTGTGGCTGGACACATAACCCCACAAAACCTGCAGGGCACCACCTTGCCCTTGCCAACCTCGCAGGTAGAACCGAGGCTCATTTCCTCTGCAGGCCAGAAACCACAGTCGCTTTCCGACAGGTCAGCGGGGTTCTTATCCCTCTAACAATCTCCTGCCCCTAGCCCTGGGGCTCTGACCGGCAGGCACAGAAGCCACCCCAGGCCAAACAGCAAAGGAGACGCAAAGACCTTGCCCCCAGCCAGCGGCTGGAACTTCAACGAACCTTGATCGAGAGCCTCCTGTGAGCACTGCCCCTTCCCAGGTGCTCTGGGGAAAAACAAGGACCTGCCGTGGTCCCTGCCTTCAAAGCACACAGGAGTTAGCAATGCCAACACCTGCGGGGCTCTAGAAGTTTTCCTCCTCCTTATCAGTGCTGCCTGCAGCTCCCACAGCAGCGCCATGAAAAGCAGGTGCTGCCTTCAGGCCCAGAGGGAGGTCCGTGGATGGCTTTTCTCGTCCTTTGTGTGAATGTGTACATATGTCCTACACGCCCTCCACCTTAGACACAGCCACCAATAGCATATGGCCTCACTGTGCCCCGGGTTTAGGGAGGGATCCAGAACCTTGCCATTGGCCTTCACCGTCTACTTAACCAGCAAAGCAGCTCCTAGGGTCCTCAGCCTCCCTCCACACATGCACGAGAGGTCTACATGAGGGGACCCATGACAGGCATGTGAATTAGCCAAAAAGATGATGTGAGATCCTATGACCACCTCCCGTCTTACTGCTAAAACATCCCCACTGTGGGAAAGCAAGGTGGTCCTGCAAGGATCTTGCTGCCCGGCTGGACCCAGAGAAGTGGGGTTTGTGTCTAGAACAAGAGCCGGCAGGCTGGGTGAGAAGGCGAGAGACCCGGTCCTCCATGGACTTAGAGAGGGTGTTCTACTTGGGGGGTCCCCAGGAAAGAAATGAGAGGTCTGACCCCAAAAAACAAGCAGTTTTAAGGCTGGGGGTGAGCTCGTTCCATCTGATAGGAGAGGGGGGCACCCCAGACAGGTGGGGAACATGGGGAAGGCTGAGAATTCCATGTGGTGGGGAGGACTGTGGTGGGCCCTCACCAGTCGTACCAGACCCCACACACAGATTTCTGTCCCTGCATCTGCTGGTACCTGCTGAGCGCCCCACACAGGGAAGGGCCAGCTCCTGCCTCCCAGGGAAGGAAAGGACAGCCTCGGCCTGGGGTCAGGAGGGAGCAGACAACCCCACTAGCCACTGGGGCTTCAGGTCCCTAATGTGAAAACAACCAGCTACTCTGTTCAGTCTACGGGGAGGAATAGGCAGACCCAAGGCAGGTAGCACTGAGGGCAAGCAACTGCTCTCTCCGCTTCTTTTGTTTTGGGTTTGTTTTTTTTTTCCTTTGTAGACAAGGTCTCTCTGTGTTCCCCACCCCCACACCAGGCTGGAGTGTAGTGGTGTCATCACAGCTTACTGCCACTTCAAACTCCTGAGGATCAAGCTATCCTCCTGCCTCAGTCTCCTGAGTAGCTGGGACTACGGGTGCCCACCACCTTGCCCGGCTAATTTTTTTCTATTTTTTAGAGACCGGGTCTCCCTTTTGCTCTGGCTGGTCTGAAAGTAGTCTTCTCTCCTTAGCAGAGTATTTTGGCCTCAGGGGCCAAGTCCAGACCATGGGCACCTGGAGTTCCCTGTGGAGCCCTGGCAGATGGGAGAGCGACACCCACTCTGAGGAGGAGCGAGGAGACAGGAGGGATGGTGGCATCTTTATTCCTCCTTGGTGAACCACTTCCCACTGGCCTTCACTACCAAGCCTTCCCAAATCCCCCTGCACAAATCTGCCACCCGAGAGCACACCCTGGACACGGCCCATGGCAGCAGGGGCGGGGCTCTGGGCTGCCTGCCCGTCTTGAGAGTGCGGCCAGGGACAGACGCTCTCGGAGAAGGAGCCAGTGTGAATGCAGAGACAACCACACACACACACACACACCCTCCTCGTTGTTAAGGACCTTAACTTAGAACGACGTATTCTCTGTTCTCCTGGCTATAATTATTTTAGCGTGGGAGACAAACTCTGTCTCCACCATCTCAGAAGCGCGACATTAGAATATCACACCCTGTGGTCCGGGAAGGTCTCTGCCACCCCCAGCACATTTCCTCCAGAGCCGGCACCCTCCACCTGGGGACCTGCACTGAGGGTCCTAATTCCTACTCCAAATGCCTCCACTCAGAGCAACAGAGAGCCAAGGACCACCCGCACCATACAAGTAACCATGGCAACTGCGGGAAGTTTAAAAAAAAAATAAGTTTGTGAGTTGCCAGGCTGTTAGTTGGTGCCTGGGTGGGTGGGGGCCTTGCCTTCCTTTATAAAGTAACATGGTCTCTGAATAGTGCCTTGGCAGGCTCTGTGGGTTGGGGTCCAAGGCAGCAGCTGCCTCCTGGCTCCTAACGGAAGAGCGAGTGTCTCCTCTCAGTTCCACAGCGTCACGGGTCCCAGTGCTGGCCTTGAGTCAGGCTGTTCCCTACAGGGTGACCTTGAGCCAACATGGCCCCCACATGTGTTGGGGCACCCCTCCCCAATCTCCCACCCACCCACAGAGGTGCCCCATACCTCTCCCTGCCCCGGAGCCCTGACATAACAGGAGGGCCACCCCCTACTGCCGAGATCCCTCAGGACCCCAAACATTCAGCCCAGCACAGCCATGGGGCAGCCCCTGCCAGCCTGCTGTGACAACATGCTGCATGTAGGACCACACAGATGGCCAGCATGCGGGTGTACACACATGGAAACATGTCCACAGCCACTCAGGCCCACATGAAACAGCATTGCCACCCACACGGGGAAACTCCAGGGTCCCTCAAATGGCCCAGGTGGCCTTGGGGCTGGTGAATGGGAGCCCTGTCTAGGGCCAGCCCTTCTCTGTACAGGAACCACAAGCAGCTTTCGATGCTAAAGGACATGCTCACGTGTGTCGATGGGGGTGCATCCACTCAGACATACACACAGAAACACACATTAGTGCCCTGGCTGCGAAATCCCTGGGGCAGGCAGCCACAACACCCACAAACCACCTTGGAGCAGAACCATGGCGGATCCCCCCGACACTGTCTGCAGTCTGTAGCAGGTTAGAGCTGAGAGAGCCGAAGCCTGCCTGGGGCCAGCACAAAGACCAGGTCACAGCTGCATGGCTCTGAGAAAGGAAATGTTTTCTTGCAGGGAGAAAAATCCCAAACAGCCCTCTCAGCCTTCCTGCGCACATAATTGCAGTATCCAAGTTCACGACAGGCCTGGCACACAGCCGGTAACAGCCACCGCCCAGACCCGCACCTCACGCAGAGCGGCTCCATCGCCACCATGGAAATCAGACCACGGGGTGGGGGCCCCATGAAATAAAGAGCGTTTCCAGGAATGACAAGTCTCCCACGCAGGATCATAGCATCAATTAGCCAGTGGGAGAGCCGAGGAGTGCTGACATCTCATTTCTACAAAGACAAAGTTTCCTTGAGGAAATTGCCAGGGTCTTCGAGGTACTGAAATAACAACACATAGAACAAGTGAAGGAGGATGACCAGGGGCCTGGTCGCTCACAGCCCAGCTCCCAGCAGCCTTGCAAAGGGGGCATGGGTCTGAAGACAAACACAGGGCCTGTGAATGTCCAAGAAGCAATCATGAACATGCACAGTGTGGGCACACATGCATGCAGGAACATATGTGTGCACGTGTGTGTACATGCACGCACATGCACACATCCAGGAAGCCCATGCATGCACACATGTCACTCAACACACCCGAGCACGTGTGTGTACAATCTGTGTGTGTGCACATGCCTGGGGCCCACTATCCTGGCCCCAAACATTCACATCTGCAGCCCTCGCAGCTGCCAGAGGCTATGGAGACAAAAGACCTGCACATGTGTCATCTGGAATGTCCCCCAGGTGTGAGGAGGCCCCCAGGGTCCTCAGGGCCTGACTCTGATGGAGCTCAGAGCATGTCAGAACCTTGAACAGCCCATTCTAGAACCTTCAAACCCACACCCAAGGGGGCTCCCGCCTTAAAGGCCCCAGGAAGCATCTAGCTCAGCCGTCTAAGTGGAGGTGACTGATTTATTCTGACCATCCTGACTCTTAACGACACGCTCTCCTCTAGCCGTGCGCAGCTTTAATTGTCCATCAAGCAGGGCAGGGAGGAACGTAAATCTTCCCTCCTGCTGCTCCAGTCGCAGCTGCCTGACCTCCAACTGCGGCCCCTCCCCACTCTAGCCTGGCCAGACCTGCTGCTCTGAAGGTGAAGGACGGGACAATGGGGGAGGAGGGAGAGGCTGGGTGGGCAGGCAGGGGACGTATGGCTGGCTGCCTCAGCCCCAGACAGCCATCACTGCAGGTTGAGGGGAGCCGGCAGGGGCAGTGACACCTTGTCCCCAGCCTCTGTCTCTAGCATGACTCCAGTAAAGTGGGCCAACACCCGGGGGAGTCCTGGCGCCCCCTCCCTGCTGTGCCACAGCACAGCTCTGAAAGGAACCAACCAGGGGGAGGGTGATAATTCTCCATCCCGTCCTCATGGTGCATGCAACTGGGCCCAGGCTGGGGGCACAGGGACCTCTCTGAGGGCGTGTGTTGCTATGAGAGCCGAGGGTGTGGGGCAGGCCACGTGCCTCTGTGGTAGCCCAGAGAGCCGGCTCAGGCACGCCCCACCCCCGCCAGCAGACTTAATATTGTCTATAATTTTAATACATATTAATGCCTTTCAAAGAGGCGAACATTATAGTTATGATTATTACCTAAAGACTTCCTTTCTAGCCCTCATTTTCTAGTACACATTACTTTCTAAAAAATTATCCTTAGGGGCTGAAATGTTCCAAGTCTGATCTGGTGAGTTTCCTTCTTAGGATCTGAGCAAAACCAACATGGGAAAGGGGAGAAATTGGTTCTCCCAAAGTCAGCCTCCCCCGTGATTTCTGCCAGTGAGAGAAGACCCCTGAGGAGGGCGGGGCCGCATCTTCAGCACCCAAAGACCGACCCGGTGGCCGGGGAGCTGGTCTCACTATGTCGGGCTATGGAGACTGATCTGTTTCTAGACTTAGAGTCTGACAGAAAGGAGGGAAATGCCTGTGCTACGTCCACCTCGCACGCTTGAGCACAGACAAGACAGAAAAGCAAACACTGGCCACTGTGATGCTGTCGACCCACACACAGGAGATGTGCACATTCCAGGGCACAAGCAAACCTGCAGAGAGGCCCCTATCCAAGGCCAGGAGCGAAGACCACCAATTCTGCGTGTTCTTCGACTTTCTGGCGAGAATGAGACGTAGGCCCTCTAGAAGATGGGCCCAAACATCATCCCAGGGCTTTAGTGGTTAGGAAAAGGGTCCCAGACTTCCCCATCAAACAAAAGGTCATCATGCATCTTCTCTCTTTCCTGCCGTTCACATCAGTTAGAGGTTCCCAGCGGTCAAGACAGACCTCTGGCCTGATAAAGCCCCATGTAAGGTTGGCTATGTGGGGCGTCGATTAGAATGTTACACTACAGACAATAACTCACACCTTAAATTTTAAGGAGCTTAAATCTGCTAAGATCCCAAAGTATTTGACTGAGGCACCCTTGGCGAGCACCGCTATGGGGTGAGCGCAGGTGCGTCGCTCTCTACCAGCAGCTTGGGGAAGTAGGTGACTCCCCCACCCCCAGTCTGTGAGGAGCTGTGTAAGAAGCCGCTGTGGGCCTTGGTTCAACCTCACCTGTCCCTGGCGTGGGGGCCCCAGCCGTGCCTAATGGCATCACATCAATGACAGAGTCAATATTCCAGAAAGACAGTGTCGCTTTATGTCTTCCCCCTAATGGGCTTTGCAGAGCTGTGCTTCGGCTTTTCATGCATCAAGTCCTGAGATCCAAAAACATCCCCAAGCTGAAGGCAGGGCGGGCACCAGGTGGTATCCACAGTCTCGGGGGAGCCCAGGAAGAGCTGGGGCTGAGGGTCACCATCTCCTCCCTTCCCTCTCCCTCATGGGAAATCCATCTTATAATCCAAGGCCACTTGCTTTGCAAAAGCAAAGCGGCCTGCTGCAGTGTCCCTCTCTCCCTGTGGTTGGGAGTGGAGGCGTGGGGGCTGGGGAGCCTGCCAGGGCTGCCTCACAACCACAGTCCCACAGACAAGGTGTTCCTTAGAAGCTGAGCTGCTAGGCTCCTCCTGGGGGCCCTTCCAGGCCTCCCAGCTGAGTGAGGGCCTCCTGGCATTCCCACCCTACCTAGAGAGACATGCTAAGGGCTGTTTCCATTCCGACTTCTGCAGCTTCACGAGGAGCCATTTTAAAACAGCCTCATTTTCTTGTAGCCACAGGCAACGGTTCAGAACCCACTTCCTGAGCCCCAGTTTGTGCTAACACAAGCCATGAGCTAGTTCCCCTAACAGGTGGATAGCACTAGAGGAGGGTCACAGTCGACACCACTGCCACATGCCAGCTACTGTCCACAGGTCACCCAGTCCCCACAGCAGTGCCCACTGCTCAGCTGGGTAAACTGAGATTTCAGAGCCTTCCATGGGAGACAAGCTTGGGAAGTCCTCATCCCTGCCACAAAAGCACACTGTGGGGAACCGCACCTCCACCAGCAGTCAGCTCTGCTCACACTGGCCCTGCACAGAGCCCTCCCGCCAGAACTCAGGCAGGGCTGGTCCACCCACTGCAGTGAGTGTTGTGCAGCTGTCCCCGATGAGCTTCCAGGTCTCAGAAAAGGTGATGAACTACAATCTTGCTCTGAAGTGGCTTAAATTTAAATGTGCATCTAAATGTGTGTGTCCCGGGGGTGAAGGGTGGCTCTTATAAGAACCATACCCCAAGGGGAGGGAGCAGCCAGGATGTCAAGGACACACCTGTTGATAAGAAGCCTGGCCAGGCTTGGCACCTGTGGCTCAAGTGGCTAAGGCGCCAGCCACATACACCTAAAGTGGCGGGTTCGAATCCCCAGCCCGGGCCCGCCAAACAACAATGATGGCTGCAACCAAAAAATGGCCGGGCATTGTGGCGGGCGCCTGTAGTCCCAGCTACTTGGGAGGCGGAGGCAGGAGACTCGCTTGAGCTCAGGAATTGGAGGTTGCTATGAGCTGTGATGCCATGGCACTCTACCCAGGGGGATAGCTTGAGGCTCCGTCTCAAAAAAAAAAAAAAAATCCATCATTTAGTAATTATACCTTTTTTTTTATTCATCACTGAATATACCAGCACATGGTAGGCATTTAGTGAACATCTAACTTGAGTCACTAGCATAATAAATGGTAACGAAAATGGTGTAAGAGTGTGATTCTGCTCAGGAAATGTATAGAATGACAAGAGTGGAATAGTCACAACAGCAGAGGAAGCGATATTTAAAGATTGAAAAAGAAAACTCCACAGAAGAGACTGATGAAGCTGGAAGGAAAGCCGGGAGAGTCTTAGCGGAAGGCAAGAGGGGGGTGGGGGCATTTGTGATGTCAGGTGTTGGCAAGAGTTGAAGTAAAGATAAAGTGCCTGTTGAATTTAGCAACATGGAAGCCATAGATGACCTTGGTAAGAGCTGTTCAGTTTGTGCAGCAAAAAGAGTGCAGTGGGTTAGATGAATAGACAGAAGGAACAGTGGAATGTAGACTGTAAATTCTAAAGATTGACTTTGGTTTTACCATAGCTTATGTAGAACTTAAAGCCATGAATACCAAGTAAAACATCAGAGTGGAACTTCCTAGTTATTACCCTTCTAGATGCATTTTGTATATCAGGAAAACAAAAAAACCATGGGTTTTCAGCCATTGTATGGACTTTGGTTTGAACCCTGTTTGATCTCTCTTGAGTTTCACGTGTCTTATTTGTGAAATGGGGATGGGTAGTCATGTAATTAATATGGAGATGAGAAAAGATCATTTATAGCATAGAGTTGACATAGTAATTTCTCAACAATTTTCTTCCTCATACTTCTATTGCCATTTGAAAAGAGGCAAGCTAGAAATGTGGTTTCTACTTTTTTACTCATAAGAAAATTTTTTCATACCCGAGTCTTTCAAATCTAGCCTCAGCTTTAAATATGAATGTAATCCTACATCAATTGATCCTTAGATTTCTAGACTCCCAACAAACACATACCAGGCTCTGGATTTTAAGGGAATAATAAATGCAGAAAATCAATTAAGTAGAGCCCCTAATGGAAGATGTTATCCCCTTTTCCTATTACCTAGCCTCCAATGGTGGTAGATGTATCGCTGTTCTTTGATTTGTGAAGATGTTGCTCCTGGTGGTCTGGAAGAGCAGGTATACATACATAGGATCATTTGTCTTCTCTGCATACCCTGAGGAGCCCCCAAATGGTACAAAGTACCTGAAATGCTGAATGTGATTTATTTTTTTAAATCTTTGTATTCATTGTGGAGCTAAATAAGGAAGAAAGATACTCCAAAGGCCTACTTCATCGCCTGTGTAGGCATTTTTACCAAAATATTTAACCTGAATCTAATCATGCGATAATTAAACAAAACTAGAATGTTAGCCCTTTATAAGACCATGGTTTGGATTCTTAAATGTGCAAAACGAGTAGAGAGATTGTTTTGGATACAACAATGCAATATGATCAGTATGTCATCAGTTACAGTATAATGAATGCAATGCGTGAACGTGGATTTAATTGTGAATTAAATAAACCCAGCCATTAAAGATATTTTAGGGACATCTCTTAGGAAATCTGTGTATGAACTTTTACATGGTATGGAATAATGTGTAGTTTTCTTAGGTGTTAACAGTGGGAGAACACATGCTGAAATAATCAGAGATGACGTGTCAGTCTGTCTTCTGCTTTCCAGTAGTCAGGCAGAAATGTGTGTTGTGTGTGTGAAACATGCGATAGTGCAAAGGCAGACTCACAGTCGGTGAGTATCAGTGAAAGGCAGCTGAGTACTGTATGGCTGTTTCACTGTCTTTGTAGACTTGAAAAAATTTAAATATAAAATTCAGTGTGGGATTAAATAAAAAGCATGAGTCTGGAGAAGCAATAATGTTAAAGAGATAATTGCCTGAAGATAGAGCTGAAACAGGCTCAGCTCGAGGGGAGACAAAGCCTAGCGCCCACATAAACACGAAGGAAGTGAGACATCTTCCAAGACCTGGAACCTCAAAAGGCAAAAAAGGCAGAGAAACCATGTACTGCTTCAGAAAGGGGGAATAATAAGAAAACTGGAGAAGAAATTTCACCTAAGAGTTAATATCCTTGAGCTTCAAGTAACAGTTTGGTAAGAAGGAGAAGAAAAATTTACATCCACAAGCTACAAACTGGGTCAGAACCAAACTCCAACAACCCATGTGGCCGGAAAATTAATAAGTTTAAAGTGATTTGAGTTTTGATATGATTCTGGATACTTAATGGAAATAAGTAACGCAGTCTTAAAGCACTTTAAACAGTCTCAAAGAATTGTCTTAGGTGGTGTTCCAGTAATTTTTAGCTCTTATTCAAAGTCCCAATAAGAAGTCATTGTGAATAAATTAATAACAGCAGAATCTGACCTGCAAAAACTGTGAGTGTTGGGATCATTGGATTAGTGTGTTCAAAGACAAATCACAAAAAAGATCTAAGATTGGAATGACATCACAGTATTAAATTGGTACTGAAAATGGTCTTTCAATACTTAATGGCTTGGTTTTGTTGAAATACAGTATGTGTAAGGAACGGAAAGGAATTAAAAAAAGAAATGAGAAAATGATGGGCATAGAGGACAAGCAAGAATGTATGGGAAGAAAAATGATCAGTCAGACTTAAATAAAACAGAGCAAAAGTGAATGAATCAGGAGACCGACGTAAAAAGTTAGACCAAGTGCAGGAAAGAGTGACAGTGTGTCAAAGATGGAGCATCTCCTATACCACCAAGAGAGATGATGGAATGGTGAGGGATGATGGTTAAGGGTATTAAAGTCATACATCCTTAGATTTGGGGAATACAGAAAAATCAACATCTAGACCCACTGTGCTAATTTCTAGAAGATAGACAATGTCTAGGTCTGTAAGAGGGATGCCCTTCTGAAGCAAACCACCAAAAAGCAAGAGAAAGAAGACATTATAAAGTACCAATGATGTAGCAGCTACTTCACAACAGTGAAAACCAGGAGAGAGTGGAATATTGAGCTTACTCTGGGAAGACGGAAAGAAGGTCAGAAAGAAAATGTAAGACAGTAAGAGGTGGTGTGGAAAGAAAATCATAAATTAAGGGTGGTGCCTGTGGCTCAGTGAGTAGGGGGCAGGCCCCATATACCAAAGGTGGTGGGTTCAAACCTGGCCCCGGCCCCGGCCAAACTGCAACAACAAAAAATAGCCGGGCATCGTGGTGGGCGCCTGTGGCTCAAAGGAGTAGGTTACTGGGCCCCATATACCAGAGGTGGCGGGTTCAAACCCAGCTCCGGTCAAAAACTGCAAAAAAAAAATGAAAATTTTGTAGGAAATGTGAGAGTCTATTATTTCAATCTAAACCCCCTCCTCTATGCTTACATGGTGGAGACGTCAGACTGCTACACCTCACAACACAGGGATCTCTCTTCCCCAGCTCCCTCTTGAAGCACTTTCTTCCTGGGAAGAGCAGGATATTGACATTTCTCACTCTGCCCCCAGCTGTTCATGCTGAGGTGAAGTCCCAGGTCAGTGCAGTTGTTAAGTGTGGGCTCAACTCCCACCGGGCACTACCTTGGGTGTGGCTTGCTTAGAATACTGGGACACAGATGACCTTTGCCTTGGCTCAGGAGGTAGTGGTTGGATGCCAGGAGTTGAGCTGACAGAGGGGTGGTGGTAGGTCACTCAGAGGTTTGCATGTTTCTAGTGCCAAAGCCCTGGTTTGAAGTTTTTCTGATGAAAAAGATAACCCCTGATTTCTTCAAAGAGAAAGAGACTTCATTTGTAATGCCCTTCATTTGTAAGGGTGTTTGTTAATAGTGGAGGCTGTGGTAAAACAACGGATAGGAGATTGAAGAGACTGAACCAGTTTGGAGGAGGGAACCAGAGAGTAAGAGATCTCTCAGGAACTCTTGGGATTAGAACAAATAGGATACACCTGCCTCAGGAGTCAGACTATAATTGGATTAGTTTGTAGAACAATTTGTGCTGGAGGTGGGGGGGGGGGCATTGGTGAAGAAAATAGAACAGTCAGATGGTAGTTGTGGGAGTTTGATGAGAGGGACTCATGGTTGGGGAAAGTAAGATAAGCCTAGGAAAACTGTCATCCCAGAGAGGCTGTGGACACCCTATGCCCCGACTACCTGAGGAGCAACAGCAGGGGCTTAATAGTGGGGGATAGTGGGGGGATACCCGTCACTAAACAGTAACAAGCCCTAGGGATTTGGGAGGCAAAGGACCAGTGTCCAGAGTTGCTACATGTATCTGAAATATGTAGCCCTTTACAAATACTAAGTATGCTAAGAGACAGGAAAGCACAACTCATGCTATAATAAAGCAGGCAACAGAGTGATAGGAGGTTGAGTTATAAGAAAAAGACTTGAAAGTTGCCATTAAAACGTGTTCCCAGAAATAAAACCATGATTAGAGAAACAAAGGTATGATGACAATGTCACATCAAATAGAAACTATTGAAGATAATTAAGAACTAAGCAGAAGGCCGGGCACAGTGGCTCACGCCTGTAATCCTAGCACTCTGGGAGGCTGAGGCAGGTGGATTGCTTGAGCTCACAAGTTCAATCAAGAAGAGCCTGGACTGCAGTGAGACCTCCTCTCAGAAAAAAAAGCTGGGCGTTGTGGTGGGCGCCTATAGTTCCAGCTACTTGGGAGGCTGAGGCAAGAGAATTGCTTAAGCCCAAGAGTCTGGGGTTGCTGTGAGCTATGACATCACAGTACTCTAACAAGGGCGACAAAGTGAGACTGTCTAAAAAAAAAGTTTGTGCTAGCTCACTTGTAAGAAATACTAAGATAGGACTACAAGTTGAAAGCAAATGACTCTAGATGGAAACTTGGATCCATACCAGGAAATTATTTAGGACAGCACAGATGAATATTTCTCTCCTTTTGATTAAAAAAAATACTATGGGGGTGGCACCTGTGGCTCAAAAGGGTAGGGCACTGGCCCCATATGCCGAGGTGGTGGGTTCAAACCCAGCCCCCCCCCAAAAAAAAAACTGCGGTTGCAGCAGAACCTCTGTAAGTTGACCACGCAAGGAGCTATGACAAAGAACATACATAGGTGGTAACCATGAGGAACTAGGCCAGCTATGCTGATAGATGCATGGGTGCGTGTGTCACATCAGTGGATGTAATATGTGTAATAATATCACAAAACGAGGGAAATGAAAATAGAGCTGGTAATGTTTGTGTGGACTGAAACTAGTATAAATTTGAAGCTGATTCTGATAGATCAACTTAAAAAAACACCCCTCACCCCAGGTGGTGCCTGTGGCTCAAGGAGTAGGGCGACTATATTAGAATATGATCACTTAATGCAAAAGAAAGCATTAGTGGATGAGCAGAGGAAAAAACAGACATAAGACATGAAAACAAAAAGATGTAAATCCAACAATATTGGTATTAAATATGAGTGGATTAAACCAAAAGACCGATTGTCAGACTGAATTTTTTTTAAACTTGTGTTTACAGGAGACAGAGTTTATATTCAGAGATACAAATAGGTCGACAGTAAAAGGATGAAATAAACTGTACAGAGCAAAGAGCCATTATCAAAAACCTGGAATGGCTAGGATTTAAGAGAAAATAGACTTTAAAATAAAAAATTTTATGTTGACCAGGCACATAGGCGTACACCAGTCATCCTAGCACTCTGGGAGGCCGAGGTGAGTGGATCGCCTGAGCTCAGGAGTTCAAGACCAACTTGACCAAAGCGAGACACCCCCAACCCCATTTCTACTGAAAAGAGAAAAACTAGTTGGGCATCCTGATGGGTGCCTGTAGTCCCCAGCTACTCAGGAGGCTGAGACGAGGATGGCTTGAGCCTAACAGTTTGAGATTGCTGTGAGCTGTGACACTACAGTACTCAACCCGAGGGCGACTAAGTGAGACTCTGTCAGAAAAAAAACATTTATGGTGATAAAAGGGTTAATCATCAGGGAGATGCAACAGTTCTATATGCACCAAAATCAAAAACTCACAAGAACCAAAGAGAGAAATAGACACTTCAACAGTAATGGCTGGAAGGATCAGTGCTCCCACTTTCAACAATGGACAGAAGGATTAGGCAGATTAATGAGGAAACAGAAGACTAGAATCACGCTATAAACCAGCAGATCCAACAGGCACATATAGAATACTCTCAATAAACAGCAGGGTATGCATTCTTTTCCATTGCTAATGGAACATTCTGAAGGACGGATTATGTGTTAGGCCATAAAAAAACCTCAGTAAATTTAAAAGAATAGAAATAATGGGCTTGGCGCCTGTGGCTCAAGTGGCTAACGTGCCAGCCATGTACACCCAAGGTGGGGGGTTTGAATCCAGCCGGGGCCCGCCAAACAACAATGGCTGCAACCAAAAAATAGCCGGGCATTGTGGCGGGTTCCTGTGGTCCCAGCTACTTGGGAGGCTGAGGCAAGAGACTCGCTTGAGCCCAGGAGAGCTGTGATGCTACGGCACTCTACCTAGGGGGACAGCTTGAGGCTCTGTCTCAAAAAAAAAGAAAGAATGCAGAGTATGTTCTCCAACCATGATGGAATTAAGTTAAAAATCAGTAGCAGGATAAAGTTTGGGAAATGCACAAATATGTGGAATTATTAAGCAAAACACTCCTAAAATAACTACAGGGTCAAAGAAGAAATGAAGGAAAATTAGAAAATATTTCAGAAAGAATGAAAATGAAGACGAAACAGAACTAATGACATTTCCCTAGCATAGAAGGAAATTTATAATGGTAAATACCATTAAGAAAAAATTTAACCTAAATCTCAACTTTAAGAGATGGGAAAAAGTGCCAATTAAACCTAAAGCAAACAGAAGGAAATAAGAAACATCAGAGCTGAAATTAATGAAGTCGAGAATGGAAAAGCAGAGAAAACGAACAAAACCAAAAGTTGTTTTTCTTTTAAAGATCAACAAAACTGATAAACTTTCCACCAGATTAACTGAGAAAAAAGATTGAAATTACTAGAATGAGAAGTGATTACATGTGTTGCCTTCTGGGAAAGAAAAAGAAATAAAGAAATTTGTAAATAAAAGTGTTACAAGATGCCAGGTATAGTAGCTCACACCTGTAATCTCAGCATTTTGGGAGACTGAGGCTAATGGACTGCTTGAACCTATGAGTTTGACACCAGCCTGGGCAACAAAGCAAGAACCCCTCATATCTACAAAAAATTAAAAACAAAAATAGAATTCTTGAAAAGTACTATAGAAGAATATAAGGAACAGTTTGTATGACATATTAGATAACCTAGATGAAATGTACAAATTACTAGCAAGACAGAGACTCCTGAAACTGACTCCAGGAGATAAGACAATCTGAATAGATTTATAACAAGTGATGCTGAAGAAGTCATAAAAACAAGAAGACATACTACCCACAAAAGTCCAGGTCCAGGAGACTTCACTGCTGAATTCACCCAAACATAAAGAATTAATGGGGGACAGTGCCTGTGGCTTAAGGAATAGGGTGCTGGCCCCAGATGCCGGGGGTGGTGGGTTCAAACCTGGCCCCAGCCAAAAACTGCAAAAACAAACAAACAAAAAACAATGGGCTCGGCGCTTGTAGCTCAAGCAGCTAAGGCGCCAGCCACATACACCAGAGCTGGTGGGTTTGAATCCAGGCTGGGCCTGCCAAACAACAATGACAACTACAGCAAAAAAATAGCTAGGTGTTGTGGCGGGCACCTGTAGTCCTAGATACTTCTTGGAAGGCTGAGGCAAGAGAATTGCTTAAGCCCAGGAGTTGGAGGTTGCTGTGAGCTATGACACCATGGCACCCTACCAGGGTGACAGCTTGAGGCTCTGTCTCAAAAAAAAAAAAAAGAATTAATGACACTTCTTTACAAACTCTTCCCCCCAAAAAAGAAGATAAGGGAAGACTTTGAACTCATTTTGTGAGGCAAATATTACCCTGATACAACACCAAAGACTATAACAAGACTCTTAGTACAAGATATTGGAGTCTATTAGAAGATAGACTTATTAATATAAATGCACAGATCCTTAAAAGATACGGCAAACTGACTCCAGCAACTTAAGAATAATACACCATGACCAAGTAGGATTTTTCCTTGACCTGAAAGTCAATGTAATATATCAATACAATATAAAAACAGGAATTAATGATGGGCATGGTGTTTCAGGCCTGTAACCCTAGTACTTTGAGAGACTGAGACAGGATTGCTTGCGCCCAAGAGTATGAGATCAGCTGGGGTAATAGAGTGAGATGTTGTCTTTACAAAAATTAATGACAAAAAATTAAAACTTAGCCAGGCATGGTAGCACATACTTGTAGTTCCTGGGACTTGGGAGACTGAGGCTGAGGCAGGAAGATTGCTTGAGCCTAGGAGTTTGATGTTGCAGTGAGCTATGATGATGCCACTGCACTCTAGCCCAAGCAACAGAGCAAGACCCTATCTCAAAAAAAAAAAAAAAATTACATGATAAAAACATCCAAAAACTAAGAATCAAAGGGGTTTTCTTCAGCCCATAATGGGCATCTGTGAAAAACCCACAGCTAACATTATACGAATGGTGGAATACTAAAAGCTTTTTCTCAAACTCAGGAAAAAGACAAGGATGTGTGCTCTTTCTACTTCTATTCGACATTGTATTATAGGTGCTAGCCACAGAATTCAGCAAGAAAAAGAAGTAAAGGGCATCCAAATTGAAAAGAAAGTCACTATCTGCTTGCAGAAAATGTACCAAATCCTAAGAAATGCACTAACCACCATTAGAATGAACACACAAGTTCATGGTTATAGGATACAAGATTAAAGTACAAAAATCAATTATATATCACCCGGGTGTGGTGGCTCACACCTGTAATCCTAGTATTCTGGGAGGCTGAGGCAGGTGGATTTCTTGAGCTCAGGAGTTTTAGACCAGCCTGAGCAAGATTGAGACCCCTATCTCTAGTAAAAATGAAACAAATTAGCCAGTGTTGTGGCAGGTGATTATAGTTCCAGCTACTTGGGAGGCTGAGGCAGGAGTACCACTTGAGCCCAAGAGTTTGAGGGTTTTTTTTTTTTTTGACAGAGTCTCACTATGTCATCCTTAGTAGGTGCTGTGGAGTTACAGCTCACAGCAACCTCAAACTCTTGGGCTTAAGCGATTCTCTTAAGAGGCACCTGCCACAATGCCCGACTTTTTTTGGTTGTAGTTGTGATTGTTGTTTGGCAGGCCTGGGCTAGGTTCGAACCCGGCAGCTCCCGTGTATGTGGCTGGCGCCCTAGCCGCTGAGCTACAGGCGCCAAGCCCATTATGAAAGTTTTGAGATACACAGAAGTCAAGAAATGTGAAATCTAGGGCCTGGCACGATGGCTCACACCTGTAATCCTAGCTCTGGGAGGCCAAGGTGGGTTCGAGCCCAGCCTGGGCCTGCCAAACAACAATGACAACTACAACCAAAAAATAGACAGGCATTGTGGCAGGTGCCTGTAGTCCCCTCTACTGGGGAGGCTGAGGCAAGAGAATTGCTTAAGCCCAAGAGTTTGAGGTTGCTGTGAGCTGTGATGCCACGGCACTCTACCAAGGGTGACAAGTAAGCCTCTGTCTCAAAAAAAAAGAAATGTGAAAACTGGACAGACGGAAACAAATGAAGCCCTCCCAGCAACACCGATAAGCCTAGTAAGTTCGCATGACTGAGTCAGAAAGTATGCTGTTGGCTGTGCTTCTTGGAAGTGAAATAATGGACCAAACACAGTCCGTCTCAAAACTTCTGTAGTAAGCCAGGTGCAGTGTCCTGTCTGTAACTCTAGCACTTTAAGAGGCTGTGGTGGGACCCTGTTTTGTGGCTGTTGCAAGATCCTGTCTCTACAAAAAAAGGGAAAAAAATGTTTTTTAAACCCCAGAAAATCACCAACTTAAGAAAACTTTCATAGTGACCCACATATCACTTTATGCCCAGCAGGATGGCAAGAATAAAAAGTCAGATAATACAGGTATGAGCCAGGACGTGGAGGTAATCAGCCCCCTCATACACTGCTGGTGGGAACGTAAAATGAAAACCAGTCTGGGAGCAGTCAAACTGTTAAACAGACTTAACATGTGATCCATCAAGTCCACTCCTAGTATATACCCAAGAGAAATAAAAGCATATAACGCACAAAAAACGTGTACGGAAATGCTCACAGCAGCAGTGTTCATAATAGCCAAAAGGTAGAAATAACTCACATGTTCATCAGTAGCTAATGTCTAAACAAATACGGTCTGTCCATACGACAGAACATTATTGAGCCATGTAAAGGAATAAATCACTAACATATATTACAACATGGTTTTGGACATTGTCTCCAAAATATATACATGTAGTCTCCAAAAAAAATAGTAAATAAGTAGATAGACAAAATAACGCTATGGGGAAGGAGAGCAGGGGATTCCATAGCTCAGCAGAGCTACCTCTTGAGAAATGCTAAGCTTCCTGCCAGTTTGTGCCAGCCTCTCTGCTGCCATCTGCCAGCCCCATCTGCTCTTGCCCTGACTGACCACACTGCTGTTTGCAGCTGCTGGGCCCTTTCTGCCATCATCTCTGGCTCTCCCCCTCCCTGGCCACCACTTAGCTCTCCCTGGGGAGCTGGTTGCTCTGACTTCCTTTTCATCTCCCTTCCTCACACCAAATTTGGCTCAATTCTTCAGCCCTTGCAGACTCATTCCTCTTGCAAGGGGTCTGTTGAGGAGTCAAGAGAAAAGAAATCTGAGACCTTGCTTTTTTTTTTTTTTTTTTCAAGAGAGAGTCTCACTCTGTCACCTGGGTAGAGTGTGGTGGCATTGTGACTCACAGCAACTTCAGACTCTAGGGCTCAAGAGATCCTCTTGCCTTGGCCTCCCAAGTAGCTGGGACTATAGGTGCCCGCTACAATGCCTGGCTAGTTTTTCTATTTTCAGAAGTAGAGATGAGGTTTCAGAGTCTCGCTCAGGCTGGTCTTGAACTCCTGAGCTCAAGCCTGCTCCTAGAGTGCTGGGATTACAGGTGTGAGCCACCATGCCTGGCTGGGACCCTGCCTTTTCACCAATATGCCAGCCCACAGCTCACTGTGGTTGAGGGCGGTCAGGCCTGAGTGTCTTACACCAAGACACATTGCCATTGATGGTCAGCAAACTCCCAGTCCTGGAATGGACAGAATCTCAATGGAATCTCACATACCAGAGGGGGAAACAGAAGCCCTGGGAGACACAGTCACTATGTGACCACAACCACTCTGGGGTTGTTTATGGAACAGACACTCATTGAACACAGGTTCCTGACCACATTCAGCAAACAGTTACGGGGCAGCATCACCTGTGTGCTAGGCAGTCAGCCAGCTCTGCCCCCACCTCAGGAAGCTTAGGGTCTCTTTTGCTCTCCCAATTCAGGGATCCTCCCAAGAACCATGAGCTGAAATAACTGCAATTTTCCTAATTTTGTGCGTGGCAAGGCCTTAGGATTTACAGCAGCAGGGTTCGTGCCACCACCCTTGTTGCTTGTGGGGTAGGATTGTCCCAGGAATGCTGGGGGAGCAATGGGCTTCACGCCATGGTGGGCAAGGAGGCCCTCTGGGAGCCTGTCTGCCTCAGACAAGCTAAGAGCAGTCAGCCTGATTTTGGCCTAGTTTGCCTGCCTGGACATTTATTAGGCTGAAATAACAGCACAAGTGAAGCGAGCTGCAGAGCTAACAGGACACATTTCCCCCAAGGGCACATGGCGGCTGTAAGGGGTCTTCACTCCCTCCTTTGAGTGACTACTGTTTTTTCACTCACAGAGAAATAGACTATCTGAAATCTCTCTGTGTAAAATTGCATCAGTAAGAATAAAACATACCCCCATTACTCGAAGAATCTAAGTCATTGACATGGGAAAGTGGCCTGCGCATGTGACCCACAGGGCCTCAGATGGTGTTTCTGTCATGACATTCTACATCTATCCTAACTTTGTGGATTCCAAAGACAGAAGATTTGGGGGTTTATATTGCAGCCCAGACCTGACCTTGCTTCCTTCACATTCCACTCTGTTTCACTGATTCTAGTAAGACACTGATTATCTAAATGTCACCTAACCTAGCTGGGGGAGGTGGCTCATGCCTGTAATCCCAGCACTTGGGAGGCTGAGGCAGGTGGATTGTCTGAGCTCACAGGGTCCAGACCAGCCTGAGCAAGAGCGAGACCCCAGTCTTTAAAAACAGCCAGACATTGTGGCTGGTGCTGTTGTAACCCAGCCCTCTTTCCCCTGCCCACTCCTGTTCCCCAGCCCTCACTTGTTCCCCCCACCCTCTCCAGCCCATTTCCCTCCTCCTCCCTTCTCCCCCAGAGTCAACTCCAGGAACAAGGCAAGTCCCTCCTCCCCCCAGGGTGGCCGAGAACACGTTCCCAGTTCCCCTTCTTCCTCCTAGAGTTGCCAAGAACAAGCTACAGGTACAAGGAAAAAAGTCCCAAGTTTCACAAAACCCCAAGTTCTCAGTAGATGAACAATGGTGGAAAACTCACTGAGACTTGATTAATTACTGTTGTATAACCATAACCATTGTGATATAAAATGTATCCATT
>CAUYQV010106193.1:0-24309 GCA_963574575.1 Galagoides demidoff
GGCGGGCGCCTGTGGTCCCAGCTACTTGGGAGGCGGAGGCAGGAGACTCTCTTGAGCCCAGGAGTTGGAGGTTGCTATGAGCTGTGATGCCATGGCACTCTACCCAGGGGGATAGCTTGAGGCTCCGTCTCAAAAAAAAAATAAATAAATAAGAAAAATAAATTCACACACCCAAGAAGTTCGATACTAAAGACTGTAACCATAAATAAAATCATACCAGACGAGAGAGTCATCAGGTTTTTGGAAACCAGTGATGAAGAGAAGTTGTTAAAAGCAGCTAGAAGGAAAAATACACTTTGCCTAGAGGGACACAAGTATAAGATGCCTGCAAATGCCTGTTTGTATTAACAAAAAAGAAAAAAAGAAGAAGATGGAGAAAGAAAACAAAAGCAAGGAGAGAAGGAAATAATGGAGTAGTATTTTTAAAACGCTGAAAAAAGGAAGTGGAAGGGAAAGTATGACATCTTATTGCACACTGAAAACATGCTTCAAAGAAAATCTGCAAGGAAGACTTCTGATAAACAAAATATGAAGGCATCACCACTGGCCGTGTGAGTGGGAAAGAGATGTCCTTTGTGCTTCAGAAGAAATCAGAGATTTGCATCATACAATGGAAAGAAGAGTGAGGAAATTACAAATGTACATTTTGTTTTCTCCTTTAAAAAATATTATTAAATATTGGGCTATCAGAAGCAGAAATTATTATATCATTTGGTTTACAAAATACATAAGACATAAAATTCGTGATGATAGCAGAAAAGATGAACAAGGGGAATGTAAGCTTATTTACTGCTTTAAGATTTTTGTGCATTGCGTGTTAATGTGTAGTAATATTTACAGGTAGACGGTGATACCTTAAAAATGCCTTGTGACCCTTACAGCAGAGTTTAATAAATGAAACATTTTTTTTTAATCTCAAATAGTGAAGATAGAATGCAATGCCACTATTATTCAATCCAAGGCTGAAAAAGAGGTGAATGGGAACAAAAATTTGGTGAACCCCCCAAAATAAATCAGAACCTTTGACATTGCCTATGTTCAAGCCTAAAAGATTATGGGTAGGGTTTGAGACTGGAGTTGGACTTCTCACAATGCTTAGAGAGAAATGATAACTCAAAATATTTATAGTATATAATAAAAAGATCTAAAACTAATATTCTAAGCTTTCACTTTAACAGTGTAGAAAAAGAAGAACAAATGACACCCAAATAATGAGAGGGAATAAAATAAACAGTGGAAACTAATGAAATAGAAGTGGATAAATGATGAAAATAAACCAGAGAATTTCAGTTTTAAGAGATTAATACAAGTGATAACATTTTAGCTGCATTAATAGAGAAGGCACTCATTACAATGCCAATACTGTAGGAGGTGACATCACTAACGATCACACACACATTCAAATTATCAAAACAGAAACAGACACACACTTGCTCCATAGCTGGCACTACCCTGCATGTTGTGAGAGCACAAAATTCAGTAATGCAGGGAGTTAGGTGTGAGGAGCTCAAATGGCTATAAGAAATACCTTAAGTATGGTATCATAGGGGATAAATGTATGAATTATCATATATTAGAGCTGGAAAAGGCTAGTGAAATAGAAATCATGTAACCTGGATTTTTCAGAGTGTGGATGACACAAAACTGGGCAGAAGAGTTCCCCACGAAGATCAGACCAATTGAGAAAATAACCAAGGTCTAAACATCTTAAATTGCTCTGTAACTGACCAGATAAGCAAGTCTGTGCTATTTTATGGTGGACAGATCACAGCCTCTTGCCAGGTCCCTCTGCTTCCATTCCTGCTTCTTGATCTAATCTTTGTAAGTAATCTACTGCTGTGTAACAAGTCACAAACAAATGGATAGGTTTAAAACAATAAGCATTTAATTTGTCATAAATTCCGTGGGTCAGAAATCCTCTCATAGCTTAGTCCAGAGCTTATGGCCTTCCCAGAGTATCTCAGAGGGCTGCAATTAAGATATCCCCAAGGGCAGAGGCCATCGCAAGTCTTGAATGGAAAAGGATGCACTTCTGGTTACTTCAGTAGCTGTTGGTAGACTCAGTTCCTCCTTGACAGTAGATTGGAGATACCAGCTCCTTGCCACCTGGGACTTCCCCACAGAGCTAGTCACAATATGGGAGTTTGCTTCCCCCGAGTGAGGGCATGGAGAGGGGGGACAGATTGAGAGAGACAGAGAAGGATAGAGACAGCAATGGAGATGGAGATGGAGATGGAGAAATTAGGAAATGCAACTGAAGAAATGAGGGTAGTTCTTTGATGCAACATGGAATTCAGTCTCCTGTAACCTGACATCTCAGAACTTTTGCTATTTTCGATTTATTATAAGTAAGGTACTAAATCCTGCCCTTTTTCAGAGGGATGAGATTTCACAGTGTAATTACCAGGAGGGGTGAATGATCCCAGAAGCTGCCCACAGAAGTCTGCTCTCTGCCTCTCAGGGACTCACATCTCTCCTAAAGGCGAGGTGTTCCCCTCCCAGGTCCCTGAATACTCATCCCATTACAGCACCAGACTGGAGTCTAGAATCTCATCATTTAGGACAGGTCCATTTAGGGACGAGGTTCCCGAGGTGTTGCACAGTGAGCACACCTCTTCTCAACCGATAAAATCATCTTCCCACACAGTCAGCAAACAATGGTGAAACAGACACAGTAACTGCTGGGAACTCTTTTCTTCACAAAGAAGGAAAATGGTAAGGACGAAGGAGGAATCAGGAAACCCGACTGGAGAGAGGAGCGTAGTTCCTTAATTGAGTCACAAGGCCTGGGAATGATTATCTGTAGCTCTTAGCTCTGGTTCCTTGCACACCCCGCACCCAATCAGCCACCATTCTTTTTTTTTGTAAAAATTATAAGCAGAGTACTTTTGTCAATGTTCTCCTTGCCAGGAGACTACTGTGTATTGGGGGGTGGCTCAAAGGTGACTTTTTGTTTTGTACTGGCAATATTCCTTTTGGTTCAACCTGATTATGCTTATACTAATACTGTTTTCTCCAAAATAGTTGACATCCTAAAATATTATTGATGTTTGCTTCATCAGACAAAGCCACACTGATGAATCTCCTTGTGGTATTATTTCCCCTGCCCCTTGGCCTCTTGCTGAGATGGCTGAGGGACCACACCATTAGGCTTCCTAGAGACCGAATTGTTCAGGTGAAAGGCTCCTTGATACCCAACCTTAATCTCTTCAAAGGGCTTTTTGTAGGACTGACTAATGCTCTGGGGCACCACCTTTAATTATTGTGAGGTCTGATAGTAACTCTCCAAGTCTTATTTTCTTGGTATTGCCATAGTTTTAAACTTTGCTTAGATAAAGCCATTTATTAATTGTGATATGTCTTGTTTGGGGGGAAGGTAATAATTTTGAAAACCCTACAGTCCTGGCTCCTTCTTGTTAAAAGCCCTTGCCTCAATTTATCTCTCTCCTCTCACCTTTTACTTTAATACAGAAAACAAATACCATGCCATCCCTCCACCATGGTGATTGGAAATCACATCAGCTAAATCACCACGTTCATGAGAAACCTCTGCTTTCCACAGAACTTCAGCTAACAGTGTTGCTGAGCTTTCTTCCACTACATAACAAAGAAATAAGGATTGCTTTGTTCTAGTTTTCCATAACATATTCCTCTCTCCCTTCCAGATCCTCACTGCAAGTGTACACAAAGTCTATATTTGCACTAACAGTCTGTTAGTGCAAGCAATTTGAGGATTTCGGTAATGTATTCTTAAAAATCTTTCTACCATCCACTTGCTGCTTATTTCTGAAGCCAACTACACAAATCTATATATTTTTAGTGTGAATCCCAGTCCTGCTACCAATATCTGTATTAGTTATATACTGCTGTGTAAACAACATATCCCCAAATTTAGCCATTTAAAATAATACCTAGATATCATCTAACCCCAATGAGATTAACCCATATCACAAAATCCCAAAACCACATCCTTTTAGAACTGTGGTTCTGTTCTAGTCATGGGATTTAGAGCCTGAGACAGACTTGCTCTCAGATTCTCTCTTTCCCCCTTTGCTCTATATCCAGGGATTGAGCCTGAAAACTGCATTTCTCAGGCTCCTAAACTAGCTGGCTTCTGGGCATACTAAGCCAATGGAGAGAAATGGTGGGAGACTGGAGGACGGGACTAAAGGAGAAAACAGGGTAGGTAACCTGTGCTTCTTCCGTGTCAAGTGGTATCTTTACCACCTGGTCCCAGCTCCCACCATGCTGGCTTGCTTAGGCCTGAGTAGCACCCTTCTTTTTTGTCCCTGAAACCTGTGAGTGCTAGTGGTTTCCAGCAGCTTCTGATTTCTGGATTGTTGCCTCATTGTACAATGTTGGTTTTCAGCATTTCCATCCATCAGATGTAACCAATTTTCTGTATTCAGTTTATTTCATCATACCCTGATGCAGGTCCCATACTCAAACGAATATCCAGAAAAACAAAGCAAACAATATTATGACACATAAATACATATCACACACACACACATATCTTGTTGATGGATTCAGGTTTACAGACTCCCTGAAGACCTCTATTCATGAGACTCAGCTTATAAATAATGGCTCCCACAGTTGTTGAATGTGAGTTTTACATTGTGCATCTTCACAGTGGCAACTCACACTGCTGAGTCAGCTGCACTCTCATATTGTTCCCTATTGACACCAAAAGCTCAGGCATCTGCTCCAACTGTCCCACCCCAAGGAGCCAGCCTGTGGTCTTGGAACCAGATTCTTCTCATTCCATATGGGAACTAGGGGCATGACCTTGGCAAATGAACCTCCCAGGACAAACATTTGGGCTTGAGCATAGGAATATTGCCAGGTAGCATTTTTTTCTTGACTGCTGCCAGCAAAATGTCCCTGAAAAAGCAAAATATTTCAGGACACTATCTTTAGGGATGCCAAACTAGGAACTGAGCCGCAGGACTCTCTTGACAAACTAAAAAATATAGCTTTTTGCTCAGTATAAAGATAAATGTTCACCTTACTATAAGACACAAATTCTTTCTGGCATCTCAGTAATGCCTGTTACCCACTGTTTTCCTGTATTTGAGGTGTTAAGAGCACCTGTAGCTAGAAGCATAATCTTCCGTTTAGTCTAGTAGCTTGCCCGGAGGAACTTGCATTCTTCTATAACAGAGCCATCTTTTGAAAGTACCAGATGGATGTATTTGTCATTCTTCTCTGTTATAAATTAAGTTTCCTGGCAGCCATTCCACCACCAGAGCTCCAGGGAAAGGGGAGGGCAAATGCCACCAGCAGAAGTATTAATATATGGTAGAGGGGCTATCTCCATGAGACACGATGAGGAAGTGAAAAGCCTGCTCCTTCTGACCCCAAGAGAATTGTGGTAGAACAAGGCAGTCTGAGGCAGGGAAGAGAGTGACTCTCCATGTCTCTCTCAACTGAAGTAGGATTACATTTATTCCCTTAAAGACTATCTTGGTTCTTTGGAGGGGGCAAAGATAGTGTCCAGTGTTTCCTGGGTCTCTCTGAAAAATTACAGAAATTAGCTGATGAAGTTGGCTAGGAAGTTTGGGTGGTTGACATTACTGTAAGGAATACTGTGGTTCTGTTCCAGTCATGGGATTTAGAGCCTGAAACAGACTTGCTGGGTGCTGTAGCTGTAAGTTATATGCAGACCAACCTGACAAAGAACTGCCTTGGTACCCTGGCTAGACCTCAGGAGACAAACAGCCCCAGAGAGGGTTGAATTGGATAGGGCCAAAAGGACAGGTTTCAGCCTCTGGTGCCAACAGGGCTCCTGTCACTCAAGCATTATCATAGAGACAAGAGGACATGGAAAGGTCTAGAGGAGGGTGGCCTCCTGAGGTCTATTCCATCACCTTATGTTACACAAACCACCTCTCCCATACAACTAGATGCCTTCATGGAGACAAGCAAAATGAAAAGGAATATAAAATGGAGAGAATTTATCTAAAACATGCAGAATTCTCTAAAGAGACAATTTGAAATCATTAAGTTGGATGAGTTTCCTTAGATGAATTGCAGAAAATAAAGAAGCTATGCTTTCTTTACAAACCTGGGGGTTGCTTGTAAATTTGCAACCTTGATCCAAGTTGATGTATGCAGGTGACACTATGAGCTGCCAGAGGAAGGCAGTGGAGTGGAGCTGGGACTGAGCTAAACTGTCCTCATGTCCTTCCCAGGGGAATTGGCGCCAGGGTTAGAAGGACAAGACCACATTTGTAGAGAGGAGTTTTTTCTCAGTGGGAAGATAATTGGCCTGGAGACAGCATTTGTACAGTTCTGTTCTGGTGAATTATTACTAAGTATGTAAGGCCTCTTTCTTCAAGAATACCCCAGCTCTTTTCTTAGGCCCCTCTTCCCCTCTCAGAGTTTGGGATTTGAAAGCAAATGGTCTATATTCAAGTTGTGGCTCTGACTGGATGACAATCCAAAAACTTTCCTGAGCTTCAAATTTGTCAATGGAGACTAGACACATGTTGCCCCAATGCCTCATGGCTGTGTAAATGGGTCCTGGCTCATTTGAGGTTCCAGATACCTTCCCTTTTCCTAAGATGACAGAATTTTACTTCAGGATCAATCTGTGTCAGGCCCTGCACTGGGTCCTAAAGCTCTTGAGGCACGTCTACCCACAGTGAGCTTCTAGCCCAGTGTCAGGTAGCCCACTTTTCCCTCCTTGGTTACTTGCCCCCTGATGTCATTGATTATGAATTCTACTTGGAAGAATGGGTTCAGAGGTGGGATTTTATAAGTAGGATGGGTCCTTCCAGAAATGAGTCAAATATCTGAGATGCTTGTTTTATCCAGTTTTCAGTTAGTGCAACACTCCAAACCAGGCTCAGCTGGAGTGGAGTCTAAGCAGTCATGTGTGCTGCTATCCAAGCCAGGTATAAGCAGACATTCTCAGCATTCACTGGTCTGAGTAGTGGGCATGGCTCAGGTGATGCTGAGACGCAATGAACAGAGCAACCCCAGGAGTGAGACTTATCATCAAACAGGCCAATGGGCTCCTCTATCCTTAACTTTCTTAATTTAGCCTTGTTCTTCTGTTGGTATTTTTGACATTAAAAGATGTAGAGAAACCTAGTTAGCAGCAAAATTCCTTAATCAGTCTCCTAGCTCACACCCTTCTGAAGGTGCCTTTGTGTGAAGACATCAAATGGCAGAGTCTAGACATGCACAAAATTAAGACTAAGTCAGAGAGGAGATAATCTACAAATAGGGTATACTAGTTGGGGCTGTCCAGAGTGACAGAACCAATAATGTGTGTGTGTGCAGGTGTGTGTGTGAGAGAGAGAGAGAGACAGGGATGGGGGATGAGCATGCTCGCAAGAGGGAACGATTTTAAGGAACTGGTTTATGTGATTATGGAAGCTGCTGACCCAGAATCTGTACGGAAGGCCAGCAGACCGGACACCCAGGGCAGAGGTGATCTAGCTCAAGTTTGAAGGCAGTCTCCTGGCAGAATTCCCATTTCTTGGAGGGACCTCAGCCTTCTTTCTCTTAAGGTCTTGACCCATTTGGGTGAGACCAACACACACTGTGAAGGATAATCCACTTAATTCAAGGCCCACAGATTTCAACATTAATCTTATCTATAAAATATCCTTACAGAAATATTCAGACCAGTGTTTGACCAAATATCTGGGTCCTGTGGTCCCACCATGTAGGGACAAGGAGGCATGAGGAGACCAGCATGGTGAACCTGGGGCCCTAACACGTGTTGGGGTGTTAGTGATGGATGTCACTGGGTGGCCCTCTCCTGCTCCTGCTACATTCCTGCTACACTGTGAAGATGCAGGGAAAAGAAAATACTGAAACTGAACTTAACTGGGTTCACTTGTCTGCATCCAACAGAAGGGCAAACACAAAAGCACTGGGTTTCTGTGCAGGTTTATTGCCAGGCAGCAAAAACAAGGAGACAAGAGTTGGATTCAAATCTGATTCCCTGCGTGGGAGCTGGAGCATGTTTTGTAGTCGGAGGGTAATGAGGCTGAGCTAATGGGATCTTAGGATGGAATGACACTAAGACTCAATCTGATTGGATCCCGGATCCTGCCTGCAGTGTCTGCTTAATTCAATCCCCTGTGCTCCTAGATTTGAGCTTATGAATTCCACCTGTGATTGCACATTGGGTTTATCTGGGCATGCTCAGGATTGTGACCTTTAACCTGGGAGTCCTTGGTAACTGAAAAACAACTTATAAATTTGTTACATAAAAGTTGAACTAGACTGGTCTGATGAGATTATGCCACCTTTTGGAATATAACCTCAGAGCCAAGCTTTCTTGAATATTCTAGGAAAGTTCTAGGAAACAGAATCCTAATTCTAACATGAGCTTTCTATTCCCACACTTGGGTATAAATTGCTACTAGATTATTACTATTACAGTTGGTTGCTGTAACAGGAATGATCCAAACCCACTGCTTTTTGTGAGCCTACATAACATCTTTTTGTGAATTAGAAGAAAATCTCCCTTATGTGAACAAATGAGAAAATGGCTCCTCTGGGGCTGATGAATTAGAAAATGGGGATCAGGCACTAGCTTGCCATCAAGTCCTGCTTCCTTAGCTGGGTGCCCTTGTGCCAGGCATAGCCTGCACAACTGACATGGTAGCCTGGTTAGTACAGAGGCGCTGCTGGTGAAAGACACTAGGGACAATCTAATCCAACCACCCACTCCCATCTTAGAGGTGGGAACTCTAAGATAGCAGCACTGAACACATTGATGTGACAATTTTTCCACAGCTAGTGTGCATTTCCCCTCCCAAAGGACAGCCCCCCTCTTTGTCACCCCAGTATGCTGCACACAGAGTGTGGAGTCAGCACAGGCACAAGAAGCATGAGGACCATTGGAGAGCCCCAGGTCTGGTGTGGATTCCAATTGCTGATAGGATGTAGGCTGGCATGGGTGACTTAGAAGAACAGTGATGGAGCTGAGCTTGTGGTCTGGTCCCTGGGAGTTCCTGGCAGCATTCCACAAATTTCTGAGCACCTACCTGTGCCTCATACACTGAGGCTTGTAAGGCAGCATCTCTACCCCACAGGAGGTCACTGTGTAGTGGGGGAGTAGGCCCAGGCACAGACAAGCATGGAGTGACAGGGACTTCCAAGGAGAGACACAGCATTATGGAAGCAATGAGGAGGCACTTTAAGCTGAGCCTGGAGTTGAGGTTGGGGAGTAACTCTCAAATCAGACTGTTAAGAAGGGGTTTCAGAGAAGGTGAAAGCCTGCTCCAGGAAGAGAAGTATATTGTTCTTATTTGCTCTTTCTCCACATTGCCCTCTGCTCTGCTCCCTGTTTCTTTTCCTCTCCTCTGCTCTGCCTCCTCTGCCCTTCTCTCTTCCTTTTCTTCACACCCTCTCTTCAAGAAACAGAGGGAAGAACACGCATAGATCAAAGCCAGGTTTACTGAAGCAGTGCTCTCATTGGGGCCTGGAAGATTGAGCTGAGGGCCTTTTTCTTTCTGGTAGATTCTGATGAACTAAATTCTTTACTAGTGTTCAAATGTCTGCATTAATACATATTCCCTCCCCGTCCCAACTTGTGAGGTCCCCATTCTAGGGCTGCTCAGTCCAGCATTTGCCTCTGGAACTCAAATGCTCACAGGGATCTGCTCTGCCAGAGAGTCTGCAGCTGCCTGTGAATGTCGGGCAGAAGAAATGGTTCCTGGCAGTGATGGTGCTCAGACTCCTGTCTGCTGTGTTCCTCAGAGAGTGGGAGCTTGTTTTTCAAAGTCAGGGTGAAAGAGGTCAAAGAACTTGTTCAAGGGCACATAGCTGATAAATGGTGGAGTCTGGCCATGCATGTGGGTGTGGGGGAAGAATAAGAACAGAGGCAGCCTGTGTCCTGCCTCATTCTGAGCCATGACAGAAACACAGAGCGAGACAGCTACGGCCTCAGAACAGAACTTCTCCCAAGGGATCCAAGTCAAGGGGCTTGGGAGACAAAAGGGCACTGCCTGTCCCAACCCACTGTCTGCCACCCTACAGCAGGTCCCAGGGCAAAGCCAAGTCTATAGCAGGGACGAGTTAAAGGAACAGAAGACTTCTTTCCCTTGGCCAGACTTTCAGTTAGGGGTTTAACTGTTTTCTGAGGAATGCCATGCATCCCGGATCTTATGGATTGAATTGTGCCACCCTCCATCCCCCACAAACATGCCGAAGTCCTAACCTCCACTATCTGTGGGTGTGCCCTACTTGAAGAGATCAAGTGGAGATGAGGTCGTGAGGCTGGACCCTAATCCAGTATGGCTGTATCCTATGAAAAGGGGAAGCTTGGGCAAGGCAACAGAGACAAACGGAGACAGACACACACAAGAAGAACACTATGTGAAGCTTAAGGCTGGGACTGTGCTGATGGAACTGAAGCCAAGACTGCCACAGGCCACCAGAGGCAGGGGCCAGCCTAGAACAGAGCCTTGCTCACAGTCTCAGAAGGAACCACCCTGCCAATACCTTGATTGAGATGTCTACCCTCCAGAATGGTAAGACAATAAATATCTGTTGTTTAAACCACTCAGATTGTACTACTTTGCGATGGCTGACCCAGAAAATGAACCTAGCAGAGTTCCTGGGATGTGTGTCCCTGCCTCAGCCCCTTGGCTGGGCCTGCTAAGATGCTGCAGAAGCCCTTGGTGCCACTGCCTGTCTTGAAGGGACCTGGTGCTGCTGTGTGGTGCCAAGGAAAGCCAGAAGGACTTGACTCTAGGCCCAGGACTGGAGCCCTGCTGTGTTAAGAAGGCAAAGCAACTCCAAACATGGAGGTCCTGTCCTGAAGTGACTCCCCAATACTTGCTACAAAAAGGCAGATCAAAATCAATTGCACTCCCCAACCTGCCACAGGAAAGGATGGTATTTTTACCCCTATTCCGGTGACAATTAGCATCACATTAGGTCTATAGCAGCCCATTCATTTTCTCCACTCATCACCGGTGTCTGGTAGGGAATCGGAATATTTATCCCCCATTCCCTAAGTGAATGCGTATTGAACTGTTTTGACAGCTTAGAAATTCTGTTGCAGAGTCTCGATGACTTCCCATGTCAGGATCAATTTGTAGCCTTGTCTATTCAGCTGATTAGGTCCCATTCAATTTTCTTGAGCTAGGATTTCAGAGGATCTGACACTTTTTATACCACAGAAGGGTGGAAGAGGAGTCAGAGGTCTGATCTAGGGACATTGAACCATGAGCTCTCTACTAAAAAAAGAGAAAAAGAGATACACACAGCAACATTGAAAAAAATATACACAAATCAATAATAAGGAGAAATCTCAAAAAATGTAGCTCTTTGCCCAGAGATTATTTGAAAGTCAGCAATAACACATATAAAGCTTCTAGCTTGGGCTGCATGTAGAGCAAGGTTAAAGGCTGAAGGATAAGAACTTGGCTGTGATGGTCTTCCTGTTTCCACACACTGCCCAGCCTGCCTCCTGCCAGATTGTACTTCCTAAGTTTCCTTGTCAGTAATGTGGGAATAGTACGAGAAACTTTGCAGGGCTGCTGCAAATACAAAGTGAAATAGTATATGTAGCAGTGATTTGTTTGATCACTGACCAGAGTGCAGTAGGCATAAAACTCATGAAGGCTTGTCAGGAAAGCTTCTCATGTGAAAAGCATCCTGTCTTTTCCTTTACCTTCCTTTTCCTTTATCTCCTCATCATTTCATGCTCTCTGTCTTTAGGCAGAGAAAGTCTACAGAACTATCTAACAGAAATGTACCGTGAGCCATGTAGGGAATTCTAAGTTTTCTAGTAGCTATATTTTAAGAAGTAAAAAGAAACAGGTAAAATTAATTTTAATAATGTGTCCGACCATAGGATCACTTTGACATGTCATTGGTATAAATTTTTTGAATTATGATTTGATTTCATTGATTTTTTTTAAAATTGTAATTCTCTTTTCAATTATGATTTTTTTTCTCTCTGTCCTTCGTGGTTTCCTTTTTTAAAAATTTCAGATGAATTTGAAGATATAATTCATTAGGTTACATTGTTTGCATTTGTTAGTAAAGTCCAAGTTGTAGTTAAGACCTCACTCGGGAGGGGTGCCCTGTGCCCTTACATTGTGCCCATTAGGTGAGAGCTCACAGATCCCCTCTATAATAAACTGTATTAATGTGATGTTTGCATTCTGTTGTTTTCTTGCTCACTCTGCAAAATCTTGTGTCATGTTGCACTTGAGCACATCTCACTTCAGACTAGCCAGACCTCAAGTGCCCAGTTAGCAGCCAGGGCCAGTGGCTGGACCCTGGCCAGCACAGCTCTGGCCCTCCTGGAGCTGGTTGTTACTCAAGAACATTCCCTCTTGTCCCACCTTATTCCACATTCTCTTCCTACCCAGTGCTTGGGAGCATCTGAGCTGGCTCAGGAGACATCAGCAGTCTCACTGGCAAGGGTGGGGATGGGGTTGAAATGGGAGCCATATTCTTTAGATCCAGCATCAAGTGGTGGTGCTCTGAGCACTGGGCCCCACATTGCCTATCCCTTCTCTGCCACACCATCCTACAAGTTCCCTGTGGCACTAACCAAGCCAGGGCCTGGTGGCTTCCATGGGAGATGCTTCCCTGATGGCCTCTGGTCTGTGCTCCACCTTCCCCCACAGACAGACTGAGCAGAGCACATATACCTTCTCATCCTGGAGTCTTGCTCAGAGGCTCCCTCCTCCCTCTGGGAGAACCCAGCCCTTTACCTGCCCACTTTTATTTTTTATAAGAAATAGTTGATATTTATTAATGTACAAAAGAGTAGACAAAAAGACATGTGACTAAAAGAAAATATCTGCAATTAATTTAACAACCAAGGATTAATTTGCATCATCAAGAATGAAAAGGCAAACACCCACACAGAAAGGCAGGTAAAGGGTATAGTACGACAGCTATTGACTACTATCAATACAAAACTATCGCCCTCACTAGTAATGAAAGATACACAGATTCAAACAGGATACATTTCCTTCATCAGAATTTGGCCAAAATAAAAAAGTAAATAAAAGACTAGAAATTGGTGACAATTTGTAGACTAGGATTTCAATCCTATATGAACAATTTTAATTCCTAGGAGAGATTTTAAAGACTATCAGTGCCCAGACTCCATCCCAGACCAAATCATTCAAATCTTCCCGAGTGGTACTGGGCATTAGGGTCTTTTGCTTATTTGTTTTTATGTTTGTTTGTGTTCTGAAGAACCCTGGCTGATTTCACTCTGTGTCCAAACTTGAAAACCATCAATATATTACTTGGAGAGATTAAATTGATATTTGTTTTTCATAAAAAGCTATCAATTTTTTTTTACATAAATGAAGCTGTTTGTTTTGTTTATATGTCCCTCTAAATTAAAAACAATTTTTAAAATACAAAGCTCCTCCCTCTGGGAGAGCCTTGCCTGCACACATTGAACCAGATCTTTGCTCTGTGCTCCTCCTTAGTGGCTGACCTTCTGACCCACAGGAGAACCCTTGCAGGTGACAGCCACCTGTCTACTGGACTAGGACCCCTCAGGTGACAGCTACCTGTCTACTGGCCCAAGACCACCCTCCCCTGCGATCCACAGTAACAGGGTCCCGCTCTGGTCCTACCTGGCTGCCCACCCCTGTAAGAAACCTGCAGCTCATGCTCTTTATTCCTACAGCCTGAAACGTTCTGAGACTCAGCATCCTGGAATTCCTTGTCCAAACAGTGTAGACCTCTCCAGAGCCTCTTCCCCATTCTCTAAAGGTCTGTGCACACACCTAGGCTCAGTGATGGCCAACGGGCAGTTGTTGTGGGAAGAATGGCCAATGCTTGGTTGTGTGGGCTGCATCTCCACAAACATTAACTCACGGTCCCTAAGGTGTGAAGCAGAGCTAGGGTGGGAAAAGACAGTGGCAGGTGGGTCCACTCTCCCTATAACATTCATGATGCAGGGCAGAGCCCCAAGAAGTCCAACCACTTCAAGTCTGAGCCTTCTCTCCAGGTATATGGGAAGGTCTGTCCAGGTCTGGGATAGAGCATGCTTTACTTGACTATTTGCTGGTGGGGTTTATAGCTTTCAAATGTCTAGGCCCAGAGTGTATGGCCCTCTTTGTTCTTGCTCTGGGCTTCATCTAAGTTAGGGAGGGCTGCTTCTGTCTCCTGAGGACAAACTGCCTTCTCCCATCCATATGAAGAAAATTTGGCATCTTCCTTGCCACAATTGGGCTGGACCATTGTGCCCCAGGACTGTGCATGTCCTTCCTGAGTGGACATTCGGGACTATGCTGGTCTGTCCACTCTGTGGCCTGGCTTTTACTCAGGTTCCAAAGTCAAATTTGGCTCCTGGAGGCCATTTGACCCCTTTGACATGAGTGTGCAATCCTGTTGATTAATTTAGGAGCTGCTATTTAGCCAAACAGCACCAACACACTCCCTGTCACCACCATCTCAATCTCCTGACCTTCTTGTGCTGGGATGACAAGGTCACAACTCTCAGATGTAAATAGAGCTGGGAAATTGGGAGTGTCCCTGACAGTCTCTGACACAGCTGCCAAAGCAGGTAGTGTTGTTCCCACAAGGGCCCTGCCCCCTCATCAGGCTGTAAGTGCCTGGTCAGACAGCTCACTCCTTAGCACCAGGTCAGGGACCCAGACACCACCCTGGCTCCCAATAAACTTTAATAGTCTACTGGGTGGCATATGTGTAAAATAATTACTGTCTACTGTACTGAGTGCTTTGACAAAGGTTTGTGTAAAACACAGAGGAAACTTGAGATGGGGTAGCATACCAAGGATAAAATTTAAAAATGTAAATTTTATATATGATAATGGATATTTGTCAGAATTCTCTTGGTTTCTAGAAACAAAAACCTTTAAGCCAAGGAGTGACTCCTAAGGTCTTAGGAGGTTACTACAAACTGAGGAAAATATGAGTCACAGGCAAGGGTGCAGACATGCTTCACAGATAGACAGGGCAGCATGGCCAGCCAGGCCACCCCTTCTCACGTATCCTTCCCAGCTCATGTGCTTCCCATTTTTCTCTCCCTGCAGTCCAGCTTCCTCTGTTTTCCAGTCCACATGAAGGAAATTGGTCACCCAGACATAGAGAAACCAGGCTGATTTTTTTTTTTTTTTTTTTTGGAGATGGTTTTACTTCGTTACCCTGGTTAGAGTATCTGGAGTGCCAGTGAGTGTCATCATAGCTCACTGTGCTCAAGCCATCCTCTTGTCTTAGCCTCCCAAGTAGCTGGGGCTACAGTTGTGTGCCACCATGCTCCACTAACTTTTCTATTTTTTTTTCATAGAAATGAGGTCTCACTCTTGCTCAGGTGAGTTTTGAACAGGCTGATATCTTAATTCAAATTTGAAATTCATCAGAAAGGACTTTGGGTCAGCTGGAATCAGATGTAGCCTGTGACTTACAGCTGGGAGTTTGGGCTGCATGGTGTACATAGGCCTCCTATTCTGTAAATGTTGATGATGGCGGAAAGCAAAATCCTGCCCTCCTTGGTAGAAGGTCTATTTCTAAAAAGATAATAGAAGTTGAGTAGATCCAGTAACAGATGCTCACTGCCAACACACATGAAGACACTTGCATGTTCATGTGTGCACACATATTTGCATGTTCACATGTGCACACACACACCTTTGCATGTTCACATATGCACACACACTTTTGCATGTTCACATGTGTGCACACACACCTTTGCATGTTCATGTGTGCATGTGCAGGGACATCTTTTTCTCCCATACACTCAAATAGACCTCAGCTCAATGTAATTCGCCAGATTCCTTCTCCCTAGTGAAAACCTCAGATCACATCTGGCAATGAATTCAAACATGCTGTCATCGAGCCTCTCATTTTCCACGTTCACAGTCTGTGGAGATTCTCCCTATCTCTTTCTTTTGAAGGTGTTCTAGAAGAATAAAGGGATCAGCATAAGAGTGCTGGAATTTCCAGGCATTTTTGACTTCTCCTGATTGCGTAATCCTGGTTTTCAGATCAGGGCACTGCGTTTAGCTTTACCTATAACTTCAATTTCATAAAGTGGATTCAGCAGCAAATGTGAGTGTCGTTTGGGGAGGTATATAATTATTTGACTATCAACTGACTCAGGTTTCTGTTGATATTCATAAAGGGCCTACTTTACCAGAATTACACATTTTCTATGCTTTACTTGGTTAGTTTTTAAGATGGTTCTCTTGCACTGGAACTTGTGTCTCTTATTTTATACAACAAAGGCCATTTTATACCACATGCTACAACCCTGCAGTATCACTGCTGAGTCAAATCCCTAGAGATGACAGGCAAGAGTTTTACTAATCATGTCACTAATGCAAGGCAAGGATTGCCTTTTTTCCGGACAAGGATAGAAAGATGAGCAAACCCTCTTGCCTTGCCTCACCACACTCATTTTCTCTGACTTTCTGGTAACTGAAAAGCTTCACTCCTCACAGTAACTCCTGCATTAGTTAATGGGTGCAGTTTTGAGTGATTCCCAAAACTACTCTTCAACAATAATGGAAGTGGACTATGGATGATTTAATTTAAAAAAAAAAAAAAAGGACATTTGCTGATATAGGTAACTGGGTAATGACAGGGAGTCTGAGGAAGAATGAACAGCCACACCCAAAGATGGGCAGGGGCCATGGTGGACCCAGGGATCTTGTCTGGAGGCATTCGTGAGCCTTCACTCCAGAGGGCTCAAATGTGGTTCCAGTTATAGTGTTCCACAGCCGTGTCTCTCAGTTCAAGATTCAAATTCCTAATGGCTTTCTTGAGCCAGGTGCCTTCCTGGTGGCCAGGGAAGCAGCATCAGATAATGCAGGTACTGCTGTACAGAGTCAGGTATAGCCTGGGGTACAGGCACCTGGGTCAAGCCAAGCGGCCACCCTAAGAGGTCTACACTGGCTATTGGTTTGGTTTTTTCTTTCATAAATATTTATAAGATGGATATGATTCACTCTATTAGTAAATGCTTCTCTAAGTTTATTCAACTTTCTTTTAAACTTTAACCTCTCTACTCTCCTACTTGAGTAATCTGTCTGTTCACAGGATATTTGTGAGTAATTTTTATAAGAAAGGTATCTGAGTGGTGTGATATATGGCCATGTGTCTATTTCTGATGTTGTTCTTTGCCTTCTCATATTTAAAAAGTTAGTGTATGTAGTGTTATTTTATGCCTCCCCCCCAAAAAAAAATCTACAAAACTTCTATTTTCCTCTGGAATCTAATATTGTTAAAAAAAATAGCTTGAGACAGCTGATGTTCCTTTGTGTAGGAAACATTTTCTCAGCTGGGGTACAGTACAATTTTGTTTGTGATCTTCTAAGTTAAATTTTGTTTTTTTGTGAGGAGAGAACAAAGGAAGTTGAAACAAGCATGAGCCTTCCCTTCCAGAAACCTATCAAAAGTACTAAACCTATCCCCTAAACTAAAAAGACACTATCAATAACTAACACTCTAAAACCAAATCAGCTTTCCATAATAAGGTGTGCCAAGGTGTCCAGTCTGAGGGCTTCCACTTTCCCGGGGACTGAGGGTATAAATGTGTGTGCATAGGAAGAAGTAGAGTGGAGGGCATCTGGGAGTGCCAGGTGAGCTTATTGAAGTGGAAGTGAAAGCCAACTTGGAAAATGGGAACGCATCTCCAGGCAATGTCATTGGAGGCCTCCTTGAGCTTGGAAGGCCACACCTCCATAATGGTGCTAATCTGCATGGTTGTGCAATTTTCTCCAGCAGTGCTCAGAAGCCACAGGGTTAGATGGAGGAATCAGGCAGCTGGGTGGACACAAGTTTGCATCTCCTTCCTCTGGGTAGATCCCAACACCCTGGGGGTTGCCTGGTCAGAGCTGGTTGCAGCTATGAACTAAAATAAAATCTTAAGGTTCCCCACAAGTTGTTGACTGACTGGACCTGTCTTGGCCAAGGGGATCCCTAAATTGACTTCCTAGCTATGAGAAAGGAGATCAGACATGCCTCAGCATGGCCCCTCCCCTTCTTAGAGACATCCTCTGTGACTCATTAACAGGCCTAAAGCAATGCAAGACCTACCTGCAGGTCCTCAATATACACAACAAACCACTTGAGTTTGGGCATGTGTCCTATGGTTTGTCTCTGATGATAGACACTTCTTGTAACTCAGCATTCCTTTTTGCTGACTCCTGGTCTATTAGACAAAGGCTAAATCTTTTAGCCAATTGTCAGTTAAGGAATCTTTAAGCCCACCTAAAACCTGTAAGCCCCCTGCTTTCAAATGTCTCACCTTTTGGGGCCAAACCAATGTATGTTTTCCATATATTAATTTATGACCTTACCTATAATTCTTATCTCTCTGAAATATATAAAACCAAACTCTAACTCCAGCACCTTGAGTCCACTTGCTTTTTGGATATTGCTCCAGGCCTTGAATTTGACTCAGAATAAACCTCCTTAAATTATTTGACAGAGTGAAGCTTCTTTTCCCTTGACACGGTGCTGAAAGCAGGAGCTGTGGTACCACCTTCTTGATCAGATTGGATTGAGTTCTATGACCTCCACTGTGCTGACTTTGGCCTTTGTGGCTTTCAAATTCAGGCCAGCTCCTGGTTGGGATGGGCCTTGAAGACACAGCAGCACAGATATATGCATCTGCTCCAATACTTCCCAAATTCAGAGGAGACACTCCCATTTCAGTGAGACTTTATCTTCAACTTTTATTCTCAAAGCATGGGAAATTTAAGACATCAAAGATAGTTTTCAAAAATTTTTTTCTGTCTCTTTATATCTTACTCAAGATAATGGCAAAGCAGCATTCAACACTATCCTGCCCCATTTTCACATTTTCCACCCTTTATTAAAGGCAGAGTTTCTCCACATAGCTGAGCCTCCAGGCCTGGGGTAAATCTCCTGGATAAGGGGACAGAAACAACTGAAGAGGCACACGATTCACAGTCAGATTCTGTCGTGGGATACAGCTGAGTGCGGCACACGCCCCCAGGACAGAGGGGCAGCCTGTGGTGGCATTTGTCTCAGCTCTCTTACACCACTACATCCCAACTTTATTACATCACCCAAACACGAAGGCTAGCTGAATCACTACTATGAATTAAAACATTAATAGCAAGTGAACTTAGTTTTCATGGTATTGTGGCACATACTTCATGTCCTCATCTCTTCTCGCAATGTCTTGCCTCTCAGGAAAGCATGTGGGGAGAACTTGCTGCAGTTGATATCACAGTCTCAGCTCACTTATTCCATCCATTTCCCCTGGAGAGAAAATAAATGCATTTAAAAGGCCTAAGTTATCTTCATTTTCAGCAAGCCCTGAAGCAAGAGAGCATCATTGGCAGGGTCATGACGTGCAGCTGTGAGAACTTGGCCCACAGAGGAGATCATGACCAAGGACCTTTCCAAGTGGCATTGCAGCCTTTTATTAGGGAACCCCCAGCACCTGGCCAAGAGACTCCAGGGCTGTACACCCATTATTTTCCCTTTTCTACTTTCATTGACCTTCACTCAGGGCCCTGGGAGCCTGGGGCATCATCTTCCCTGTCTTCAAGGTCATGGGGAAATGTCAGGTGAGGAGCAGCCTAACACTCTTCTATGCTGGTATGTCACACACAGTTCTGTCTCTTGGCACCCTGTCCATGTGGGACACCTCTGCAGTCTTCTGTCTCCAAGAATAATGAGAATCAATACAAGTCTCCTGCTTTCACAGTGACTGTGGACTCGGAGGAAAGTCATGCAGGTGCCCACCCTTCCTTGAGCAAGCCCCTGGATCAGCAGTGTTTCCTCCGATCCTCCCTGTGACCATCTTCTGCTCATTCTCCCTTTTCCATAAGTTGGTCTGGTGGGAGTGAGAAAGGGAATGAAGCAGTTCTGCCCCACCCCAGCCCACCCTGTTTGTCTGTGTGAGTTGTTGGATCCCACGCCCTCAGAAGTTGGTGTTGCAGAGGCTGGTGTCAGAGCACATCTAGGCCTTTCCACAGATCCTGCAGCAACCATTCTGAGGGTCGCCCTCTAGCTAATAGAACTGGTCTCTCCTCCTGAGTGGGGACTTTGCCTGATAGCAGATAGATGCTGGAGTCTGAAAGTTCAGCCCTCTCAGTTCAGGGTGAAACAAACTCCAAGGCGTAACTGACTCTCCATCATTTATCCAGAGAATGGGCCTAGGTGGCCTTTCTGCTCACGCAGCTGCAAATCTGCTTGTCTAAGTAGCACCTGCTTGCTCTCATCAGTGTCTCCTGGGAGTAGGGTGACCAGCTCCTCCCTGTTTGCCTGTAACTGTCCCAGTTTTAAAACTGGAAGTTCTATGAGAGGCCAAGGCGGGAGGATGGCTTGAGCTCAGGAGTTTGAGGACCAGCTTGAGCAAAATGACATCACCTCTACTAATAGAAAAATTAGCCTGGTGTTAGGCACCTGTAGTCCCAGGTACTGGGGAGGCTGAGGCAGGAAGATCACTTGAGCCCAGGAGCTTGAGGTTGCTGTGAGCTATTGTAAGCTATGATGCCACGGCAGTCTAGCCTGGGTGATAAAAAGTGAGACTCTGCCAAGAAAGAAAGGAAAGGGAAGGAAGGAAGAAAGGGAGAGGGAAGGAGAAAGAAAGTTCTAAATTTCTGTGACCACCCTGCCCCACTTCAGTTCCAGATAAACTGCAATAGTTATCCCATACCTGGGGACACTTATTTAAAAAATTCAGAATATTATTGGGGTGCAAATATTTAGGGTGCTTGCATTACTTTTGTGGTGCTTGAGACCAAATTATAAGTGTGCTGGTCACCCAGACAGTGCACAGTATATGTTGTATCCCCTACATAAGATTTTACCCATCCCTTCTCTCCCCTCCCCCAGTACAATTTTCGCTGAGTTTCACTTCTGTGTGTGCACCTGAGTGCTGTTCGGTTAGTTGCAGGGTGCTAGTGATGTCATGTGCCTTACTTAATAAGCTCTATGCACACAGATCTGTGTTTCACTGTCTGCTTGTAATAAAGCTGACCTAAGGCAGTAATTTAGAGTCTAAGCTTTTGCTCCCACAACCACCAAAGTACTTTCAGTCCAGCTTTGGGTGGGGATGGGGCTAGCTAGAGGCCTGGAGGGAAGATGAGAGCATTCAGTTGTCAACTCACCCATAGAAAGACCTTGGCACAAGAATGCCTCAGAGACAGGGCACCCCAGGGGCTGACAGAGTCAAAGGTATTTTCCAAAGGAATGAGGTAAAATGAATATGAAAGTCATCAGAGTTGAGGACAGTAAAGATGAGACAAAGAAAAATTAAAGATACCAAGTCTTTTTTTTGTATTGCATAATATAAATTTATTTATTTATTTTTATAATTTTTTTTTTATTAAATCAAATACACATAGATCATGAATACATTCATGCATATGTGGGGTACAATATGCTGATTTTTTAAAATAAAATCTGACGTGGTTAGATCAAACCAATCAACAAATCTTTTTTCTTTTTGGTCAGGGCTGGGTTTGAACCCGCCACCTCCAGCATATGGTGCTGGTGCCCTACTCCCTTGAGCCAAAGGCGCCGCACCCAATCAACAAATATTTCTGTAAATGTGAACATTTGAATAGGAGACTGGCAATTAACAAGAATGGGATTCAAGCCAACATTCATAACAAAGAAAGCATTCAGTAAATATCTGTTGGGTGAATGAGTGAATGAATGAATGGTATCATAGAAGAGGGGTAGATTGTGACATCCAGTAAGTCTGAGTAAAATGTTGCGTGGAAAGAGAGTAGGTTTGCACACTAGTTGAATCCATCTATCCTCCTGATGTGTTGTTTGATTTAGCCTGTCTTCCCAAGAATAGGTGTGGTAGAAGAAAAATCTATTGTTTAAATAAATCTATCTATAAGCACTTCCTGAAAGGCACAATAAAGGTATTTGCAACTTTATTTTCTAGGATAAGAATTTTCTGAAATAAGATCATGTTAATGTAAACAATCTTAGTTCTTGATTCTATTAGTTGTGTGGTTGCAGCCAACTTTTTCTCAAAACTTTTCAATGTAGGGTCCCTTGCAAGATGATGTATTTTGGCCAGCCATCCAGTGTTACTGCACAGACAGCCTTGAGATTTTGTACTTGAGTTACAACAGTTCTGCCAAATGAACGCGTCCTCAAGAGGACAACAGGTAGGGAAGTAAGCAAGAACCACATTTACTTATCTGAATAGAAGTTTAGGAATTTGAAGGCTTGGCATAGGGAACCAAACCATTTGAAAATGGCCAGATTCTTTAGTGAATTTTGCTCATAAAATGCTAAGAACTCACTAATAAACTATGGAGAACTCAAGGTGTAATTTAAGAGACCAGCAGGGGAGAGGACATGATGGTAGCAAGGAATACCCTGCACAAAGCTGCTCTCACCAAGAGCATCCAAAGTGGTGAATAGATACCAGCCTGTGGATCTACTGTCTGAGCAAGAGCACTGGGAATCCAGGGAGAGGAGCAGGAAGTGAACTGAATAGCAAAGAAGGGTCAAAGCTGCTTGGCAGGACCTGAAGTAATTAGGGAAGGTGTCCTCCATGTTGGAAATGGGTAGGGGAGAGAATCTTGGACTTCAAACTTCCCTTGAGGATACTGCAACTGTAGTGCTGGAAGGTGGAAGGTGGAAGATGGAAGGTGGGAACTCTCCCGCACCTTGCAGCAGGCCTCTGGACTGACACAGAGACCTTGCTGAAGGCTGTGCAGTTGCATTGCTCTGGATGGGATGGCTGGCTTGCAAGCCCTGGGTGCTGCAGCTGGTGCCATTGTAACATCCCAACTCCAGAATGCCACTTATGTCCAAGGATTGGATCTGTGACTGCAGCCTCTTTCTTGCCCCTGGCAGGCAGGGAGGGAGAGGGAAATTACAGTGCTCAGGTATGCCCAATGGTCAGGCGATACGCACCACTGCTGCCACTATCACTGCCAGGTGCCCTGTGAAGAGCAGGGAACAATGGGGCCAGCACCTACTGCTGTGGCCTGCCTGATTATGTGCAACTAGACTTCCCAGGGGACCCAGGTGGACCATGTGCCTCATCAACACCCACTGCTGGGAAAAGTGAATTGTTGCTAGTGCTACTGCTACCTGGAGGACTCCAAGGGGGACAAAAGCCAATGTAGCTGTGGCCTTTATTTTTGTTTTTATTAAATGATAGCTGTGCACATTAATGCAATCATGGGGTACAGTGTGGTGTTTTCATATACAATTTGAAATATTTTCATCAGACTGGTTAACATAGCCTTTATGTCATTCTCTTAGTTATTGTGTTAAGATGTTTATATTCTACTTTTAGGAAGATTCACTTGTACCCTTGTAAGATGAACCATAGAGGTCATCTCTCCAATCACCCTCCCTCCACCCATCTTGCCCCCTCCCCTCCCCTCTCCCTCCCCATATTCTTAGGCTACAGTTAGGTTATAGCATTTATATGAACGCTATAAATTAGTTTCATAATAGGGCCGTGTACATTGGATACTTTTTCTTCCATTCTTGTGATACTTTGCTAAGAAGAACATTTTCCAGCTACATCCATGTAAACATGAAGGAGGTAAAGTCTCCATCTTTCTTTTTTTTTTTTTTTTTAGTCTCCATCTTTCTTTATGGCTGCATAGTATTCCACGGTGTACATATACCACAATTTATTGATCCATTTGTGGATTGATGGGCACTTGGGATTCTTTTATGACCTAGTAATTATGAACTGGGCTACAATAAACATTCTGATACAAATATCTTTGTTGTAATGTGGTTTTTGGTCTTCTGGATATATACCTAATAAAGGAATTTCAGGATCAAATGGCAGGTCTATTTTTAGTTCTCTAAGTGTTCTCCAGACATCTTTCCAAAAGGAACGTTTTAGTTTGCATTCCCACCAACAATACAGAAGTGTTCCCTTTTCTCCACATCCATGCCAGCATCTCTGATTTTGGGATTTTGTGATATGAGCTAATCTTACTGGAGTTAGATGATATCTCAAAGTAGTTTTGATTTGCATTTCTCTAATGATTAAGGATGGTGAGCATTTTTTCATATATCTGTAGGCCTTGCGCCTATCTTCTTTAGAGAAATTTCTCTTCAAGTCCCTTGCCCAGCCTGAGATGGGGTCACTTGATCTTTTCTTGCTAATACGTTTAAGTTTTCTATGGGTTCTGGTTATTAAACCTTTGTCAGAGACATAACCTGCAAATATCTTCTCCCATTCTGAGGGCTGTCTACTTGCTTTACTTACTGTGTTCTTGGCTGTGCAGAAGCTCTTTAGTTTGATCAGGTCCCAATAGTGTATTTTTGATGTTGCTTCAATGGCCCGGGGGGAGGCTTCCTCATAAAATATTTGCCCAGGCCAATTTCTTCAAGTGTTTTTCCTACACT